>MJUT01007523.1:508590-544197 GCA_002080005.1 Gigantidas platifrons
TTTTTTCCGGTTATTCAAAATAATTTGCCGGCCCCCCTGGAGATAAATAATGACCGGTCCCTAAAGAGGCTGTAGACGCTTACTCTGCCGGCACACTTGGTCTAACCCTGGTTTTTATGGGTCCATGATGGTCATCTTTTGTGTATGTTTTTGGTTTTTGTGTAGTCTTTTTTTTCTCTGTCTTTGCTCGTCTGCTCGATTTTGACGATTCCCTTGGACTTACGGCTTTGGATTCCTCCTGTGGAACGGAGGTTCGGTTTCTTACTTTTTTTAAGACTGGTTATGTAATGTTGGCAAATTGCGTTACTGTGGAAAAACACAGAGTAGAAAAGAAATTCTGACGAGGCTGGGCACCAGCGGAATACTCTAACCAAACTACATCGGACCTTTGGACTATCGGACCTTCGGACTATCGGACCTTCGGAGTATCGGCCCTTCGGACTATCGGACCTTCGGACCAACAGGGTGTAACCAAATAGTGTATTAAACAGAAATAAATTTAAAGTCTGATACTCCTGCTTAAATTCAAATACCACTTTTGAAGATTAAAAAAATATATTTACCAGTACAAAAATTGTATAATATTGAACACTGTTGGTATATTTTTCTTCTAAATCTACAAACAATACATTTTTTTTTGTATATCCACACTTTCACAACATAAAATACATTACATATGTGCTTAGAATAGAAACAAGTACATTAAGTCATACAAAATAAAGGCTTAGAATAGAAACAAGTACATTAAGTCATACAAAATAAATACCGGTAGTTTGTTTTCACTCATATAATGCCATTTTGATATGAAATGGGTACCAATTTCCATGTTGCAAGGGAAAGAACTCCCAGAAAAAGGTTAAAAAACATTTAATTTTAGAACCAAATCAGGAATGTGCAATAGGTCTATGGTAGATTCAAACACATGGAAAATAGTATTTCATAAATGTCCCAATAAAATATATTCCTTTATAAGTTTTGGCATCGGTAGATTTTCTACTTTCTTCATTAAATGTGTATTTTGTGGAGAATGAATTAATGAATTTCTAATCACAAGACAAGTCAATGTTCTTAAACTCTGTGGACCCTCAGCACAATATTTGATTAATTCCATTAATTCTGGATGAAGAATAATGTTTTGGAATTTTTCACTCCGACATCTTTTAATTAAATTTACATCAACAGAGGCGCCTGCTTCTAATAACATCTCCGGAATCTCTCTACAAACACTGAATTGTAGCGCTGTTGAAATGGGCGTGTGACCATTTAGTCCAACATGATTTGGATTCGCACCATTCAACAATAGCAAACGTGTTGTTTGAACACAATCTGCACGACATGACAGAATAAGTGGAGTCCATCCCCTTATTTGCACAACATCTACTTTTGCTCCTCTTCTTACAAGTTGTGATGCTATTTTATTATTTGCATGCATCGCAGCAATATGTAAAGGTCTAAGCTTTGCAGTATCTGATATATTGACATCACAATTTTCATTAATTAAAATTGCCTTGACCATTTCATAGTTATCCATGTCAACAGCGTGCATCAAAGGAGACCAGCCACGATCGTCAATGATATTTACATCAAAACCACCTTGCACTAAAAGTTTGATCATAGGAACATCTTCTTTTACAATGCATTTATACATAACAGTTAATTTTAATCGCTCCCTTTTCTTATATGGTTTAAGAATGTAAGAATAATTACACACATCAACAATATATTTAAGGTTCGTATTGCATCCATTTCGAACTAAAGTTTGGACAATATTTATTTGGTCATTTTCTATAGCAGCCTCCACCATGGTTTGTCCGACCCTTTCTGGACAATCATTGCTTCTGAAGGCATGATTAATATCCAAACCTCTTTCCAAATATTCATCAAGTGTCCTTTTATCACCCTGGATAATGCACCTGTGTAGATCATCCTCGAAATAGTCCATTGTTTATATATTGATGTAAACAAAAATATCCTGTAATACTACTGTCTAGTATACCAGCTATCCTGGACATTAATCTGAAACAGTAGAAACAGACACTTCTTATCTATGTCTTATTGATTAACACTTTATTAAAAGAGGAATCTAAAGGCACAAATTGATTGGCTTGAAAGTTTTGGTTACTAAGGAAATTAATGAATAATTCATTATCTTGTTATCAAACTGCAAAAGTTTCAAAGTAACAAATGTTGTAAATGATTATAAATATTAAAAAGTGCACTTAAAATTTAGATGAGTTTGAGTGCACGCTACTTGTATATGAATATTGTCTACAATATTTGTATATTAATAATATACAAGCAAAATGCAATATTATTTGAAAAGTAAGAAAGGTGTACCATTAATGCAGTAGTTAATGTTTAAGCTTAATTTATTTATTGCTTGATTTTTTTTTAATACTAATACTAATACTTTATTGGCACAAACTCATCAACAATAAATGGTTAAGGCCCATGATACAAAAAAATGTTGATACATGAATATGAATATACATTATTCAGTTATAATAATGGTACATGTACATTAATAATATATATAATTATAACAGATTGTTCATAATACTCAAACAGTTTGATATGAAAGAGGAAGTCAATCTGAGAATTTTATATGAATTATTGTTTAATAGAAAGCTCTTTTTATTGCTGACATTGTCTATATTTTTGTTATCTAATATATTTGATATTTTTCCATCAAATATAGTTCTTTGGGTATTACAAAATTTGCATTGTAAAAGAAAATGTTTTTCATTTTCAATTTTGTTTGAGTTACATAAGGGGCAGTATCTTTCATTTCTAGGAATGTTCAGATGTCTTCTAAAAAAATCTCTTTGATCTTCAATTACACACAATAAACTTAATTTTGTAAGGTTCATCTCAACATATGGTTAAGTATTTTCTCCACACCAAAATGCTTTTTTTTATATAAATAACATAAGTCATCAACTTTCCTTTAAAACTATCTCTGTTAACAGTACAATTTTCAAAATATTTTTTGAGAATAGCTTTAAGAGACATAGAGTTAAATTTACTTTTGCAATTAGTAAATGCTTCTTTTTCTATGTAAAGATATAAATTATTTTTTGCACTGATGCATACTGAAATATCAGGTAAAAATAGAAGGTACGTGTATTTTAAAATGTGATTGTTTATTGTGGAGCTTTCATGCATTTGAGAAAAAGGTGAACTGGATATAGCTAATACCAGGTCAGTTTTCCTTGAAATATATTTAAAAAATACATATATGTATGTGATATCGTTTCTTTGAATTTCCTGGATTGCACTTTGGCAGAGATCAGGTACAATAGTACCACATATACTGTATCACTACTGAGTATACTATCAATTAAAATTATTGACATTTACTGTTTATAGCAATGTACTGTCTACTGTATTAATCATAATTGTTATATTTATGTAACTGCCCCATGTGGCACCATGATTGGATTAATAAATATTTGATTTATATTATTATGTTATATGTGTATGTGGTTTATTTTGTTATGTATGATTCTGTATTGATTCTACTGCTCAGCTATGGGCACCATGATTGGTTTAATAAAGTACTTATAGATCTAGGAACTGTTACCCTTTAATATTCTGTACTTTGAGTGGTTTTTACTCTAGTCAGTATAAAACTAGGTTAACAATCAAGATAGTGATCTCGTTGAGATTAGGCTTCCGAATACATTTTCCGATAGTAATTCTAAGAGTAAGAGATATGTCAAGCTAAACCTTGACTTAATTTAATCCAAATCATCATTACTGACCTGATTATTGATAATCCTGTAAACAGTAATTATACATAAGACCAATTACATGTAATATCCAGGTAATCCCCCTATAATATGCCAAAGGCAATATGGACCATATATATGGTGATCATCAAGTACAAGTCAAGTGTACCGCTGTGTACAATAAGCATCTTTTATCACACGGAAACATAATTTTCAGACGCCTAGAAGAATTAAAAAATATATTATTTGTGTTTTTGCAATAGATTTACATATTTTTTTCTCATGACATTCGATATTTTTCATGCTTTTTGATAAAATTAGTGCGAGAAGATTTGGGGGAATGCGTAACTTAGCAAATGTAAACTTCCGGCAGGTGCCCGTTCAATCGAAATTTAAAAATGTATAACAAAACGAATTAAAATAACAACGTATTGAGTGTATTCTATATTTGTTCTGAATGATATGATACTCCTCTGATTAGAGAGCATAAAATATACATAGTAAAAACACAAATAAAGTTCTATTTTGTGTAAATTTATTCGTACTAGAATTAAAATTACAATTCGTTTCGTTAAATTTAGAAAACGGCGGGAAATTTTCCTTTGTGAATGAATGTCTGTATACAGAAGTGTTTTGCGGCCGGCATTTAATAGAGTCTTTTCAATTGCATATATTAACACAATGCCCCCAAAGCGAAAGGTATGCTTAACAACTATAGTTATAACATGTCCACAGACTCTAAAAAAACAGTAAATATATAAAATAAATAAAATAATTAAAAAATGTTTACTCTAAATTCTAATGAATCGGATTGTCTCCGAGTCTGACTGTGCTTTCAAAACTCAGCAGGGGCCGTCGTGATCGTCTGGCAGTTGGATTTACATCTACCCGTGCAATCTGTCTATCACCACTAAAGTTGTGAGTTCATACCTCATTCATGACGAGTTGTCGATACAGCACTGATAAAGTCAGTGACTTGCGACAGGTCGGTGGTTTTCTCCCCCAATAAAACTAACCGCCATGCTATAACTGAAATAGTGTTGAAAATGCAGTTAAACACCATTAACTAATCAATACCCAGCAAGGGGCTGACGATAATCATCGCACATGTAACAGTAGATACGATAACGTAACCCTCATTCCGCTTGTGCTCCAGTTAGGGTTACGAATCGGTCCCATTCAACGTATGGAAGCAAATAAAAATTTTCATTCCGTGAATATTTCAACTTTCTTTTTGCATATATATCTGGTCATAACTTGTTATTCCCTACAATTTTTAAGTAATGGTGATACGAAATAAGTGTTACAATACCTGTTTCTACCTTCACGCCGATTTCGTATTCGAAAATTGTTTCTTGTCCGCCATGACACCTTACATAGACTCTCGCGATGGGTAGAGCCTATCCATATATGGATCTCAATGCCAAATATGGAAAACTTTTACTACGATTTTACGGCAATTGATCCAAATAAGGATATCTCCAAAATGAGGCAAGCGCACATGAAATAGCAACTTGTAAGCAAAATGTCGGACAGAAAGAAGATTTCATGCATTCAAATTTTCAGATAGATATAAGTCTACCATGGATTGATGCAGCGTTTACTTAACACCTCAAGGTTTACCTAAATATATTTATCTTTCACCCCGTTAATTTTTCCAACCACTTGCAACGGAATTAGGACAAAAAACCACCCAGTGTGAATCACTCCGGGCGCTGCTCCCATAACTGGAGCACAAGCGGAATGAGGGTTATGTTATCGTATCTAGTGTAACAGTAAATTATTTTATCTGAAATTGCAATATCTCCGAAAGGATTTGATTAAGGATTTCCTAACAAATCAGAAACAAGCAGTAGTACTGGAAGGGAAAAACTCTTCAAGATCGGAGGTTACATCTGATGTACCCCAAAGAACACCTCATCAACTGCTAGACTATTTGCGGACGATTGTTTGTTGTATCGTACGATAAACTGTGAAGCAGATGCAATAACACTACAAAAATACATAGACACAATGCAGCAATGGGAAGCAAAATAGTTAACGGAATTTAAACTCGACAAATGTGAAGTCATCACAATTACCAACAAAAGGTCACATATAAATTATCCATACAACATCCATGGCAAACAACTAGTACACGTACAACATACTAAATATTTAGAACCTACTTTTAGTAACAACTTAAGTTGGAACAAACATATTGATAACATCACCAAGAAGGCAAATGCCACCTGTGCCTTCTTCAGCAGAAATATACAGTTGTTCGAGGCAAGTAAAGGCACAATGTTACACAATGCTCCTCTGTCCTTACTTATAAAATGCTGCAACCGTATGGGATCCTTACACCAAATTCAACATAAACAAATTAGAAAAATACCAACGCCGTGCTGCCAGATTTGTGAATGGGGACTACTCAAGAGAAAGCAGTGTTACATCTATGCTAAAGGAACTAAAATGGCCAACTTTACAACAAAGAAGAACCAACATAAAAATGGTTATAATGTACAGGATAGTCCACCTTATTGCCATACCATCGCAAATGTACCTTACTCCTGCAACCACCAGAACAACAAGAGGCTATGACCAAAAATTTCAAATACTATTCTCCAGAATACAGAGCCACCAACACTTACATTTTTGTATACTTCCCTTCAGCAACTTGCCAGCAGTGTTAATAAGTGTTCCCACACTTGAAGCATTCAAGGTGGAGATGGCTCATGTGTAGACATTCAGATCTTAGTTTTAGCAATATATATTGCATTTTTGAGAAGTGTTTTTAATCCCATGCCTCCTTGTCGGCGAATGCATATCACAAGTTCGATAATACTCGGGATCACTGAGGGATGAAATTCATTGGAAGAAGGGGTGTTTTGTTTATGAATATACTTCAGTTCCAATAACCTTACTTAGAGGATCGTTTCTTGTTACACCTGAATAATCCCTATATATTATACATTTAAGAATTGACAGTCACTTCCAACAATGGAATGTATCAATATATGACGTTACTATTAAAGCTTGGCCAAATGGTATGATTGTGTATTGTATTAAGGTTAGGTCAGATCTTTTGTCCATTAAACATAGTATAGTAATTCCTTAATATCTCATAACTTTCAAATTTGTACATATAATTAGCCAGGAATATTAATAAATAAAGAGGTGTACCCTAAATCAGTATTGAGTCGTTTCATTCCTTTACATGTTTGCTCTGTGCATTTTGTGCCTTTACCTGTTCGTTCTGTGTCATTTTGTCCCTGATTATAAAACAAGTAAAGGGAGCATTTGTTAAGCCGTAGATATCTTTTGCTTTCATTTTAATATCTGAAGTATATCGAAAAGTAAAAAATGCAAAATATATATAAATACAAATATTGAATGTCAAAAGAAAACTTGGCTAATGTCGTCTTGACCATTTTAAGCAAGTCTAAAGCTGAACTAATTTATTACCTGTGTACATCAAAGGATAGGAAAACCCCTAGAGAAGTTCTGGAAATATTTCCTCAATAGCGATATACAACACAATACAAGTCATAACTAACAATTAGTGGACTCAGAAAATTCAAAAATTTACATAATAGTTTACAAAATGTTACGTAACTGCATAAAATCACAGCATCTTTGTTCCAAGTGAAATTGAAACATTCTTATTTTATTATTTATTTTTTACAATTTACAGATTCATATATTCATATTGTTCATTCACCGTACATGATTGACGGGTGAGAAAAAATGATGTTCAGCATATTTTTTTTATTTCAGAAGGCAGAGACAAGTTCAGATACTGCAGCTGAAGAACCAAAGGTTAGTCTAGATTCAACACAGATCATTAACTCAACATTTTAACGCTATCCATATATAATACAGTAGTCCCCCCTCTTATAAGACCAGGGCCCGGGTGGCTCAATGAGTTAGGTCGTTGGATCTAACAGCTCATACAAAGCCTATCACCAATACGGCGTGGGTTGGTGACCAGCTTTGTAAATTACAAATAAGGGTGCACTCGACTCGCAGCCGCAAGTGATAAAGTTTACCAGTTGCTTGCCCATGGTCAGTGGTTCTCTCCAGGTACTCCGGCTTCCTCCACCACTAAAACTGGTTGCCATGATATAGCTGAAAGTAGCGTTAAAAACCAAAAAATAAAAAAATAAAAATCTTATAAGGCCATCCATTCTGCAATGAAAAAGTGATGGGTGACTTCTCTTGAGAGGAACAATTGAGTAGTTTAAATACAGGTACCTGATTGAGTATAACACAGATGTTAAATAGGACATGCCTGAAAATGATTGGAATGATGCCTCTGCTCTTTTCAGTAAAATTTGTCAATTATTTTGGTCTTTTTGACTTGCAGAATAAGCACAATATATAAACATTGTTCATAAAGAAAGGCTTAATATTTTTTTTTATTAGCTAAAATAAAAATTAATCTCTAAAGCAACTACATGTATGTCATTTGAAATGTACAATGTCTATAGAAATGACCTTGAGATGATCCTTTAAAATCATTTCGAGTAATAGTTATTTTCCTTAATTAAGTTGATAAGAGATAATAACAGTCTTCCTTGACAAAAATAGACAAATTATTAATGTTCCATATTATTTTGCGAGTATTGCTTAACACCAAAATTGGCACTTTTTCAATTATGTAATGGTGAAAAAATGCAAACATGTACACCCAGACTCGTGTGAGAATCACTTACCGTAATTTACGGACTATAGGTCGATGGGGACGATAGGTCGAATTGCTGCTTTTCGGCTAAATTTTTTGGGGAATACTAAGATAGGTCGAAGCATTCCATAGGTCGAGGATGCCGATGACAACTTGGGTAAATATCGTCACATCGAACAGGTTTTTTTTTTTTTACATCGGTAAACATTTGTCCTATAACATTCTTCGGTAAGTATATGCAAGTATTAATTCAAGAATACTATTCTTATGTGTCATAAAAGAAATAATTATGAAAGTTAAATTAAATAAAATTTTGTTTTTAAACTTATGTTTGTGTGTTTTTTTATGACACAAGTCCGGTTTATAAACCCAGACATCGACGACATTCAAATCAGGCCATCTGTGGGTGTCACAATAGATGGTAAACGGATGTTCATACAATAAAATAATTAAGCTGTCAAAACAATGTATCACCTTGTGCAGTTTTATTGACACACCTTTAAACTGTGTTCAATTATTAGTACACAATTTATGTGATTGTCTCGGTCCAGTAAATTTTCAATCAGCTGATCAGGATAAGTGCCGACAGAGGTTCACCTGTGTTGATTATCTCATGGTGATTATTTTATTTGTTCCTAATTGACCAATTCAAGTGTAGAACATTATAGTTTAACGAAATCGATAATTATTTTCCAGTACATTTAGTATAAAAAGCTTGTTCACCACGTGTATTGTGAGATATAATATTGCAACCGCCATGTTTTACTACAACCTCGTGCGCATGCTCGTGTTCGGTACCCCTCGTGTTTGATGGAAAGCTATATATAGGCCTATAGCTATATTTAGATATTTTGTGATAATAATTTTATAAACGATCCACCCTGTGATTTTTTTTTCAACAACATACATTTTTTATAGTATATCATTTTTTATTATACAATACAATATTGAACTGATTTTCGTTAACACTTCATTTTTCGATCATTGAATATTGATTTTTTTTTCGGATGTTGAACATTTTATTCCCGGAATTGCACCCCCTGTTAGTATTAGTATATTTTTATTGCTTTAATTAAAATAATAACACCAAGAACATCGATAATTTCAGTCTTCTTATTCAGGAAAAAAACCTACAGCAAAATAAAGGTATACTGTCAACAAAATCGTCATTTTTATCGAGATTTTTTTTTAGGGATTCCAGATTTTTCAACTTCATCCTTGTATAGGTCGATGTGGACGATAGGTCGAAGCCATCGTGTTGAGGAAAAAAAATATCGACCTATCGTCCGTAAAATACGGTACTCTTCATTAATTTAGAAATACACAATTTAAACACTTATGCAAAGATTAACTTGCAAGTTTTACGATTTCTGATATCTGTATTTCATTCAATGTGAAACATATTCTTTTATTCAAAACAACAACATGAAAGTATTTGTAAGTACAATGTACACAATTCTTTCTTTTGTCATTGTGTGTAGAATTATGTCTTGTTCAAAGAACTTAATTTTTTATGTGAAATTTTATTCTATGATCCAGGAAACAAATAAGGGTGAAGGCAAGGCTGCTAAGGCTAAGAAAACAGATGACGAACAACCTAAAGCTAAAAAGATTAAATTGGAGAAGAAAGAAAGTAGTGTGTCTGATCTCCCTGATGATGTAGACACGTCATTTCCTACAGAAATTAATCCTGATGCTAAGACTAGTGATGGAAGAAAGTTCAACAAAACTATTGTATCTTGGAATGTGAATGGTGTTAGGGCATGGCTTCAGGTAAAATAGTGAGATCAATAATTTAGAATATTAAATATTCTATAATAGTATCTATTTGGGGGTCATAGGTCACTATCATCATCAAGAAGGTCAATATTAATGTTCACTTTGATGACTATGAAATTGGTATTTGTTGCATCTCTGCTAACTACACAGCATTAATGAGGAAGCGCAAAGACTGGTAAGCTGAGAATCAGGGTAATGTGTTTGAGTGAGGCGACATGTTTACCTGCAGATTGCTGTTTTAGTGAACTAGCTCTAAAAAAAAAAATCCTTATCATCATCTCATTGAAATGTAACTTGTTCCCGTCATGATATGACGGCAAAATTGCTGAGTTGGCGTTTAAACAACGATCACTCACTGAATTCACTTTGATGCTAGAGGTCAATATTTTGCTATTTTGAATCCTGTGATGATTCCCTATGAATATTCTCATATTTTCTTTAATACACAAACTTTCTAGTTTAAAGTTGTAGATACATCTAGACAACATGTGATACGATAGACGATATCTTAGCTATATCTAGTTTTTGTTTTAATATACAAAAATAAATTTAAAACACTGATGGATTCAGTCGAGGATTATGCCAGGACTATTTTACTTAAGATTTTAATGCAAAAATGTGTCTTTTATTTCTTAATATTTTATGAAGAAAAAAAATAATTGCCTAACACTCTACCCACGGGTCGGAAAACAGCAAACAAACTATAAACCCACGGGTCAGAAAACAGCAAACAAACTATTTTCTCTACCCACGGGTCGGAAAACAGCAAACAAACTATTTTTTTAAGGATGATTTAAGGGGTGTTTAGTTACTGGCTAGATATGTTATCACCATTGAAACCTCACATATAATGAATATCTGATTTATTCCAGAAAGACGGTATTGCCTATTTAGACAACTTTAAACCAGATATCCTATGCATACAGGAAACAAAATGTTCCCAGAGTAAACTACCTGAAAAATTAAAAGTTCCGGGCTATCATTCCTTCTTCTCTTCTGGAGATACTGAAGGTTATGCTGGGACAGCTCTATACTCCAAGGATAAGCCAAAGGAGGTTAAGTTTGGAATGGGTAATAACATTAAAATATTTGTATTTTTCTATAATAAGTTATTTTATCAGGAAACCAGTGTTCAAATCAGGATTAGAATTAGGTCAGGTTGTAACATGAAAACTTTGAAGAAAGTGCATGTTTCACATTTCATTGTTTGGTTGATTTATGGTGACTGAATGATGCCACTTTCAAAAAAATTTCAGTTAATTGTTGGCAGTCAGATTTACTGGTGAAGGAAACTGGAGTACCCGGAGAAAACCATCAACCTGTCGCAAGTCAATGACAAACTTTATCACATAATGATGTATCGAGTACACCTCGCCATGAATGGGGTTCTGACTCACAATTTTAGTGGTGATTGGCACTGATTGCACAGGTAGTTGTAAATCCAATTACCATACGATCACGACGGCACCTGTAAAAAGTACAACTTTGATGAAATAACCCAGGGCTCTACATTGCGACCAAAACACTTTACTTTTGTAAAATGCGAGTAAAAATTCTATATTTATACAGGGGTAGAATTTAAGCAAAAATTTCAACTAGCCAGCAGGACTAGTAGATATAAAAATCAACTAGCCCCCCAGATATTCTACTAGCCCGACCATCATGGGGACAATTACTAAAAATTATATAATAATTATTTTATTTGAGATAGAAAAAATTATAATGAAGAAAGAATGTCAGTATTGTCATCACTTTGGTTTGGTCTCCGTGTTCTTTGTCCTGTCGGTTTTTCTGTCAGCTTGCTTGAAATTTTCTTTTGACCTGATCATATGTCCTTTTTCTCTCCAATTTTTCATTATTATCCAATTTATTTTTTTTCGCTGGTTGCTCGTTACCCATATTATCGAGTAATTTGATCAATTCGTATATTAAAATTAGTGTGAATGATTGTAAATGTTGATGTATGAATGATCTTCATGTTGTTGATTAATATGCCCATTTTGGGCCCTATAATTAGGGGGGGGAATCTTATTATACCACCCTCTAGGTTCTAATTGCTATCGAGGGAATTCCCCACAGGTAAATTGTGTACAGCGTAAACAAACAAAGTAATATGAATGACTAATTATGATTTTCAATTATGTCATTAAAATAAATGAAGTGGAAGCAATAATTGACAATTGGAAATTTTAACTAGCCCATCGGACTAGCTTCTAAGAGAGTTCTTCTAGCCCGATGCTGAATTTACTAGCCTCGGGCTAGCGGACCAGCGTTAATTTCATGCCCTGTTGATAGCCAGACGGCGAGTTGATATTTCCGGAAATTTTTCGTTCTGTCACCGACGATATTTTTCAATTTAAATTCCGACTTTGATTATCCGGTTCTTTAAATCGCACAATTGACTCGCACACGAAAGTTTGAAATCACGTACTTTTAATGCTTGAAAGTTACCACGATGTGTAAAAACAAAACATTCTTCAATTTTGTTCTCGCTAAGAATAAACCGGTTGAATCAACTGATCGTGAAGCTGGCCTGCCTGATGCAACATTGACGGAAGTATCAAGCCAAAATACTAATGAAGGTTCAGGTTCTAAAGCTGAAAGCGTAAATTCCAAGATGTCTGGAAGTCAGAGTTTTTGTGGCACATTTAATTTACGATTACAGTAGCGACGTTATGTCTTGTGATGTTTGCCGAATGGCAGGACCAGATATTGCTGGCAAAACCAAATTTGTTACTGGAAAGAAAAGTTTAAATGTGAATGTCTTGTTTATCATAATATTAATAAAAGTATGAGAAATGAAAAATGTTTCAATATATGGTATCAGCAAAAGCCCATTCCTTAACTTATAATATACTAGTACATTTTTAGCTCCAGTAAATCATCTTCAAGTTTTAATACTTCAGTCTTTTGAAAAACAGTAAAAAAAAAATGAAATTGGACTTATAATAAAATTGCCTTTGTTATTGCCAAAGAAATAAATACACATTGGAGTTATATACTACATTGTATATAGTACGAATTGGTATCTTTATTAATCTGGCTAGTAACATACTTTTGTTGGCGAGTAGAAAATATTTCCTTACTAACCAGGGGCTAGTGGGAGCTGGTATGAATCGTAGAGCCCTGTAACCTGGTGTGAATACTCTCCTTGAAGCCTACAAATTTAGGTGGGTTAGGGATATCGTGTTTAATACCACTTTCAATAATATTTCATTTATATCGTGGCAGTCAGTTTTATTGATAGAGGAAACTGAGGTACCAGAAGTAAACCATCAACCTGCCGCAAATCACTGACAATCTTTATCACATGGAGTTGTATTGAGTACACCTCGGCACGAGTGGGATTCGAATACAAATTTAGGAATTCTTTAAAAACAGTAAATTGTGATAAGCATGTTTATTTCGGTACTATTTTATGATCTCCCTTTCATTTTAATGTCTATTTCATTGAAAATACAAAGTAATTCTTCTTTTTTTTCAGGCATCGCTAAACATGACCAAGAGGGAAGACTTATAACTGCAGAGTATGACAATTTCTATTTAGTAGGTGCTTGTAAGTAAAACCTTTGGACTTTGGTAATTTTCCATGATACTGTTTTTACATTAAACTGTTGATTCAGTAAGCTAGGGTTAAGAAAGCACAAATAGCCATGTTGGTATAGTACAGAATCATCATCTCATATGAATGTAACTTGTTCTCTCTATGATATACAAATGTAGCTGAAAAATTGCTGTGTTGGCATTAAACAACAATCGCTCACTCGCACCTTGATACTGTCAAGGTTGTATGAATATCACTTGTCAAAAGACAAAAAAATGGGTGAGCAATAGAGATAGCCTTTAACTGAAGATTCTTAACTGATTAGTATTCGAGAAAGTTACTGGCACAATATTATTTTAGTATCTACAATGAAATATCTATGTTCTTTATTCTGGAGTGACATCAAATTATTTAATGGACCAATCAATGATTAGCATTTCTGATATGAAGAAACATTCGGAGGTGAAGTTAAGCAAGATCCTCAGGATTCTACATAGACTTCTGTGTATATTAATGTATTTGATTTCTACCAATAGAAGTTAAATATTGAAATTAAAATCGTCTCTGGTCCTTGTTAACACTAAATCAGATTTGTAGTATGATTTTCTTCTCCAATTTATATATATGTATGACAGGGTTATTTTGTTTTAGAAAAATGTAATTCAAATTTTCCATTGAAATCATGTAAAAACCTGAGGATTCCTGCTGGCTTCGCAATCTTCAATTATTAATTTCCTGGATGTTCGGATAAGAAAATTGAACCTGGGTTAAATTAGAATCCAATGTAAAGCCAGTAAAAAATGGAAAATTTCTAAAAAAAAAAAAAATCTTTACAAATTTAACCTGTGTTATGTGAAAAGCTTTCTATTCTTCCACAAGAGAGGTTTGGTTTAACAGATTTGTCTATGCTACATATATTGAGGATCCAGGCCAAAAAATAAAAACAATGTATTTAGTGTTTTAGTGTTAGATTGATAAGACAATATCACTACTGTCAACAATATTTCAATATTAGTATCAGAATATAAATATAATGGTGCTTTTCAGTAAAAGTCAGTGTAGTACCCTCCATGTTGTTTTAACATTGGCAATCTTCATATGTATCATGTGATCTCCTGATTGGAAAATATACTTACAGGTACATTTATACTTGTATCCTGAGGCTGTCGATGGGAGGGGATTCAGACTATATTATTAATATTTATGTTTTATTTCTTTTCAGATGTACCAAATTCTGGCAAAGGACTAGTGAGATTAAAATATAGAACAAAAGAATGGGATGTAGCTTTCAGGGATTATATGAAAGGTCTGGATGCCAAAAAACCAGTTATATATTGTGGAGATCTCAATGTTGCCCACAAAGAAATAGGTAAGAAAAAATATTTATAGGAAAATAAATTGATTTCCTTTGCAAATATTAACTATCCTTAAAAGTAAACAGTCGATACAATATTTTTAGATGAATATTCCTTCCTGAAGCCTGCTACCTTGATCTGTTGTCAGAAAGACTAACATATTCATTTTTGAGAATATTGAGGAGAAAAAAAATCAGAAAAATGCAATATATGGTCATCACAGCTTAAATTATTTTTTTGTAGATTTGCTCTTTGTGATTGATAGATAAAATCTATTGAATGATTTCATATCTACATGTATTTACAAACATTGAAATTGTATACATATATCATTGCTGTAAAAAAAAAAATTAAATCATAGAAGTAGTCGACTGTGTGCGTAAACACCCTCATGGTCGGTCATATGGTAGTAGGAGTTTAACTACCTATGTAATCAGTGCCTTATCACCACTAACGTTGTCAGTTAGAATCCTGCTCAGTTGAGGTGTACTCTATACAACATTATGTGATAAAGTTTGTCAGTGACTTGTGCCAGGTCGATGGTTTTCTCCCTGTACTCTGGTTTCCTCTACCAATAAAACTTGACAGCCACGATATAGCTGAAATATTGTTGAAAGTGGTGTTAAACACCATAAACCAAACCAACCCTGTTTTTATAATCATAGAAGTAGTAAATTGTGTGCGTAAACACTAGTTTATCCCCAACAAATGTCAACAATTCAAAATATTTGTACCTCAAAATGTAATCAATGTTTCAAGACTTTAAGACAAAGCAAAATTTCTTTGAATTAATTTCCTGTTTTGTATTATTTTCACTTGAATATTTCAAGAAGGGGTTAGGGTTATGATGCTTAACTCTACTTTCAACAATATTTTTGAGTTATATCATGACTCGTTTTTTTTTTTTGGTGGAGGAAAACAGAGAAAACCACTGACCTGATGCAAGTCACTGACAAACTTTATCGCATAATGTTGCATCGAGTACACCTCACCTCACACTGATTGCATAGGTTGTTATAAATCCAACTACCATACGATCACAAACACTTGAACTGTTAAATTTTAAAATCCCTATTCATTACATAGTATAGATATATGACACATCTCACAATACCCAACATCCTTTATTAGCAATTTTTTTTTTTTACAGATTTGAAAAATCCTAAAACCAACAAAAATAAAACACCTGGTTTCCATGACGATGAAAGACAAGGATTTACAGATCTGTTGGCAGAAGGATTTGTTGACTCATTTAGAGAACTGTACCCAAATGCCAGAGACTGCTGGTCGTTTTGGACCTATATGATGAATGCGAGGGCCAAAAATGTTGGATGGTAAATTATATTTGGTTCTGCATAAGAAATTATTCTTTCTTTGTATTTTTCTGTCAGTGTATGTATTCTGTGGGAAATGTACAAAGGTGTGTTGAATTAATCCATTTAACCCAAATCTCCCACTCTTGATATCTAAATCTCCAGTGGCCAGACATTCATGTATAGTGAAACATGTTTAAACTGAACCCTCAATAAACCAGAATCCTGTATAAACTGAAGTCTCAAAATAGGAAATCTTTGTAAAGTTAACCTGTATAGACTGAATACTTGTCTATTCACAACAGAACAGTTGGTTCCAAGTAGATTTTTTCACTATGCAGTGGAACTTGTGCAATCTAACACCTGAGTTTTCCGACATCCTGTGACATCGGACAAAAATTTATGGTCCCAGAATACATGTATTTCTGTTAAATAAAATAAAACCTGAGTATTCCAACCTCTTGTACAATCCGACACATTTCCCTGGTCCCTTGGTGTGTTGGATTAGACAGGTTCTGACATCCTGTACAATCCAACACATTTCCCTGGTCCCTTGGTGTGTTGGATTAGACAGGTTCTGACATCCTGTACAATCCGACACATTTTCCTGGTCCCTTGGTGTGGTGGATTAGACGGGTTCCACTGTATATTTATCAGATTTTAAAGCAGATTTAAATGATTTTATCAACATATTTTTTTTTACATGTAGTACAAATGCAATAGATCGTTGAGGGAAGATCAGGTTATGTATTGACATTAATTTTTGTTTTCATTTGTCTTTTTCAGGAGATTGGATTACTTTGTATTGTCAGAGAGGTTGAAGAAGGACTTGTGTGATCACATTATACAACAGAAAGTCATGGGTAGTGACCACTGTCCTATTGTTTTACAAATGAATTTGTGAATTATTTTTTTCTAAGCAAATTTGACTTAATATGTGGACATTGATGCTGTTTAAAAAAAAACTGTGGTGTATTGATGTTACAAAGTAACCTGGCCGGCCTGTTTGAACTTCAAACTATGACCGTGGACGAATCTACTATTTATATGTAACACCAGGTTCTCGTACAAATAACAACAATCGGATATTCATAGTATTGTTGTTTGCATAGTATAGAATATAAAAGGTATAATAATTGTCAATTGACTAATTAAATGGATCAGTGAATTCAGATGTAAACTATTTTACCTGTCCACCCTAAATTAAAAATGAAGGTTCCAATTGAACTACGACCGATAGCCACGCTCGGCCAAGTTAGCCTGAATCAACAATGCTAGGAATGAACACTCTGGATTCACCACTGTTTTAGTTAGGTTAATTTTTCAATTTTAGGTCATTATAATTTACTGATACTTTTTTTTTTTTTTTTTTTTTTTTTTTAGGAATTCATAGTTTAGTGTGAAACACATTGAATTCATGAATTAAAAATACTCAAACCTATGGATTTCTTCAAGTGAATTTACAAATTAAAGTCCTCAAAATAATTGTTATATATACATTTTGTATTGTTCGTTTTATAGATTTTTAGAACTTGCCCATACTGGGTCTTTTATATTTAGTATATAATTGTACCATACCATCAGCATGCAAAAGGAAAACGGATCCATTTTATTTGTCAATGCTTGTTAATGAAAATTATGAAATTACCAGTTGTTGCTAGGTACATTCTCTTGTTGGCACCATTATGATAAAAAAAAATTCTGTTACAATCATTTATTGAATGTTTTTGATTTTCTTACATAATTGCATTCAGTTTTAATGTTTCTGACCAAAATAATAAAATAATAGCAAAAGGAAATATTTTTTAGTGTTAAAAAGTCTTCAACATTTACTTGTCATACAAGATGACTATTTACTATCTTTGAACTTGTCTCAACATTTTGCTTCAACATATTTCAATTGCAAGGAAAACAATTAAGAGAAAAAAAGGGTATGGAAATTATCATTTGTAAGTTGTAATTAAAATAAAATTTGATAAAAGGAGGCTGTTAATTTCAAGAATCTGTATTAAGTGTAAAATGACTATTCTCGAAATGTAATATACTAATTTCTAATAGAAGAAAAGTCCATCAATGAAAGATTTTCTCATATCTCTCCAAGGTCGGGATACATATAGCATTTGCTTAGACAAGTTGGTCAGAATCTACATTCAATAGTATGACAATTATATGGATGAAATACATCAATGAAAATGTATTTTCCTGTAGTTTATTGGATTATCTCTCTTTATTATACCCCCGCTCCACTGGAAGGAGGGTATACTGTTTTACCTCTGTCCGTCCCAAGATATTTTTCACATCAATTATTGATGGCAGAAATCTGATATTTGGTCACAAGCTTCATATAGGTATGCCGTATCGTGGGAAGCGTTTTTGGACCCGTCAGATTCCTACTTCCTGTTTGCCGACTTAGTCGGTTTTTATACACATTGAACATATATGTGGGGCATCATAAGTGAGCATTAGCTCACAGTTCATCTTGTTTTAGAATTTGAATTTAGAATGTTTTCATGCTTGATTACATGTATGTTAGGTTGTGTTTGTATGTATGTAGCTTTACATAGATCATGTATCATTTCATAGAAAGTTGTCAATAAAATTTTGATTCTCACCTATATCGTCATTTGAATTTAAAGTACTCTCGAGCTTTGAAGATACCATGTATTATCTAACTGCATTGATGGTGCATTGTTTATTGTGCTTGCTGCAAGTTCTGTAGATCAAGTCAAACCAAGCACTATGATATTGGTATTTGTCGCTCATTCACTAAACAGGTGGCATTAAGGTGTTGGAGCAGACTTGTTGGATCAGAATACAGATAATGTGTCAAGAGTGGAGAGGACTGTTGTTTCAGTGGGCTAGCACTATAAAAATTCAACTGAGCATGTTGGTCTAGTACAAAGAAATTATCATTATCCAGTCATCAACTTTAGCAGTGGTCCAGTGGCCCATGGCCAGTGAAAATTGATTCGGACCAGTGACTTTTGGCCATTTTTTTCAATAGAAATTATATAAATATTCTAATTTTGAAGTTTTCGGGCCAATAAATTCGAAAATCTAATTTCGAAGACTGATTATTTGATATAGCTGAAAAATTGGCCACTTGGCATTAAACAACAATCACTCACTCAGTACAGATGACAAAAGATGGCATTGGCCTTCAAATGAATATCACAACCAAGTTTGCTTTCTAATGGTTCAGTAGTGTCTGAGAAAATGTTATAATATGTATTCCATAGGTTCCTGTGTTAAAACTTTGTCCTGTGGTGTGGCCATCTTGGATTTACGATTAACAACAAAAAAAAGCTCAAACACTTTTAGAGGGTCAAATAAGGGACATCCTTGTCATGTAAAGTTTCCATTAAATGTGTTTCTGAGTAGAAGAATTATGAAATTTCAACCATTAGGAAAGCATAATTGGCCAATCGGCCATCTTAAATTTACAAATGATATGATAATCACAAATGATGTAGAGGACCATTCTAGTAAAATTTCTCCCAAGTTTGGAAAAGTTTTAACAGACATGGACAACAACAGATGGAAAGTTATTATAATGCCCAACATGGACCTTTCGTGATCAATATATTCTTGACATAGATGAAAACACGGTGTTGATTTGATATACTTTAATGGAATGAAAGGTTGAAACAATAACAAGCATTTGGATGGAAGTGTAATGTTGTATGACTATGATTAATGGGTTCACAAGTACTAGTATATTTACAACACAAAAGGCTCAAACATATCAAATGAAAAATCAAAATGGCTGCCTAATTGTAAAACTAAAGGCTCAAACATGTCAAATGAAAAATCAAAATGGCTGCCTAACTGTTCATGTTAGTTATTTTTGCAATATTAAAAGGTAACAATTTGTGCAAGATCATTTTAATATCAAAAAGGTCAGAAAATTGCCATTCTAAACCCGCAATGAAGTTGTAGGGGGGTATACTGGTTTCACCATGTCCATCCGTCTGTCTGTAGACAAATCCAATGTCGTACAATAACTTGAGTTGTGTTTCTTAGAATCTTTTAAAATGTTATCAGCTGTTTAATGGTGAAGAGAGGAGGATCCCTTTCATTTTTGAAGATTTTCACTTTTGCCGTTCCAGAGTTATTGGACTTGATATGACAGAAAATAGGATTTTTACCCTATGTCATATGATAACTTGAGTAGTGTTTCTCATGTTTTAAAATTTTATCAGCAGCTTACCGGTGAAGAGAGGATGATCCCTTTCATTTACGACGATTTTCACTTTTGCCGTTCCAGAGTTATTGGAATTGATATGACGGAAAATAGGATTTTTACCCTATGTCGTATGATAACTTGAGTAGTGTTTCTCAGAATGTTTTAAAATTTTATCAGCAGCTTACCGGTGAAGAGAGGATGATCCCTTTCATTTTTGGTCGGAACAATTAGTCATGTTTTGGTTATGGAAATAAGTTGGACAGATGTTGGAAGCTGTGCTCACAGTAATACTAGTTTTAAAATATGATCAATATGAGTGGATTACAAAATAGTAGGAATACACACAATATTAAAAGGGAACATTTTTGCATAAGATGATCTTAATATCAAAAAGGTTAGACATTTGCCCTTCTAAACCCTTCACAGAATCATTTTCAAATATCAATTTCAGTTAATTACAAAATACTAGGAATACACACAATATTTGATATCAAATTGGTAATTTATGAAAATAGCCAAAAAAATCATTTTTATTTTATTTTCAACATTGGGTCAATTAAAATGATCTTGCTATCTCAAGTTAAATATTTGAAGACGACGCTGGCAATTTATCAACAAAATATAATTTACCAGTATTTCATAAACAACAAAGTATTCTTTAACAGACAACATATAATAAAACATACAATTTGTTAAATAAAGCACTTCAAAAACATACAATTTGTTATATAAAGCACTTCAACATACAATTTGTTATATAAAGCACTTCAACATACAATTTGTTATTTAAAGCACTTCAACATACAATTTGTTATATAAAGCACTTCAACATACAATTTGTTATATAAAGCACTTCAACATACAATTTGTTATATAAAGCACTTCAACATACAATTTGTTATATAAAGCACTTCAATTAAAGCAACAGTTAAAGCACTTCAGAAAAATAACAAATGCATAATCTTACAAAAATATCAATAGTAGCAGAGTAACCCCCTCTCAGCAAAGGTCACCCCCTCCTTATCAGACTAGTTTTTCAGATGCATAAGAAGTAACCTTATATAAGGGGAACTATTTTATGCTTTAAAAAGCCATATTAAAAAATAGTTAAACACTAGTAAGTTGTCCTCTCAAGAGAGGTCACCCCTCTTATCAGGCCAGTTTTCTTTGCAGGTTTTTTTTTTAAGAGGGGAACTGCTGTATGTGTTAAAAAGCCATATCAATATACATGTAGCTAAATACAAATGAACTAGTAAACTATTCCCTAAACAGAGGCTGCCCTCTTATACTGCCACTTTTTTTAAAGCAGAAGGGGGGACTACTCATGGCATTCCATAGCAGCAGGGCACAGGGAAAATTGCCCATCTAATTGCATTTACCCCTGGCTACTTTATTTTCAAAAATGAAAGTGTCAAAGTGAAAGTAAAATATGGCTTTGCTTTATATACTGGTTTATCTTTTGCACTCTGAATTGCTCAACTAGGGAATCAAAATAAGGGGTAAGAATTTAATTTTTTGAATTTTGCATGATTTAACAATATTTTTCATTAGGAAAGGATACTTTTACCATATCCTGGGGAAGGCTAGAAAAATTTCTGCCCTTCTACTTTAGGATTATCAACTTCTACTTGAAAATGAGTGGAATGCCCTGCTATATGTGTTAACAAGCCATATCACAGAAGCATGATACAATTGCAGCTAGTTTACTACAGAGCGTGGACACAGTAATGTGTTTGTATAGAAGGTTTAATAACATAATCTCCTTGTGAAATGAACACTTTTAAGGGGAATGTTTTTTTCCTCCTAATACTGCTATAATTTTTTCTGATAATGGAATATTTAGTTCAACCCATTAAGCAAGAACAAAATGCAGAGATAAAAGTGCTAGGGGAAAGCAATACATATTTTTGACATCATGTTTTCTTTAATTTGGGCAAAAAATGGGGAGTAGTTTGCTTTGTTGTCATTGGCAACAGCATTACTGTTAAACTATTTTCATGACAAATGCCAATAATTATTAGTAACAAATTAAAAATGTTATATGATAAATGTTGATGTTCCTTTGAACAAGAACACTGAAAGCATATGTTAATTATAGCTAATGCATAATTTAATTAAAAATCTCAACAATAAAAGAAATAAATTCTAAAAAGCCAACACTTATATTGTAACAGTAGTGCATCAAAAAAGGTTAAATAAAGGCACAAGCATTAATAAAGTGCTGGTTTTGAGGAGCAAAAATTTAACATGGTTCAATATCTTCTAGGTTTAATTCATTTAAAATAAGATACAGTTAAAGAATTATTGCTACATCAACGTATACATATATTATTTGGCATCCAATTTAGGATTCATATTTTTTACTCTAAATTACCGGTATACATTTAATAGACAATGACATTTATCTTACATAATTGTGCATTCTAATAAAAGGCCTTCACGTCCATGATTGTATAGTAGTTGGATTTATATCTACCTATGTAATCAGTATCACCACTATGAAAGTTGTGAGTTGGACTCGCATGTGTTGAGGTGTACTCGATACAAATAGTTGCTACAAAGCTTGTCAGTGACTTATGGCAGTTGGATTGGCTTTCTCCCAGTACAACTCTCTCACCAAAGGCCATCCCTATTATCAGGCAAGATTTCAGTTGCACTGAGATAGTAAATTACTATTAAATTGTCTCCCTCATGAGAGTCTATACCTATTATAATACAACTTGTTAATTTCAGAAGGTGTGGCCTTATTAGAGGGACAACTGTATTCCAGTTTTCCACACCAATAAAACTGGCCTTCACAATATGAGAGAGAGATAGAGTTATGGTGCTTAATGCCACTTTCAACAATATTTCAATTTATAAAAATGGCTATCATTTTTATTGGTGGAGGAAAACTGGAGAACCCAGAGAAAACCACCAACCTGTCGCAAGTCACGAACAAACTTGATCGCATAAAGTTTGTATTGAGCGCACCTCGCCATGAACGGGATTTGAACTCATAACTTTAGTGGTGATAGGCACTGATTGCACAGGTAGTTGTAAATCTAACTACCATACGATCATGACCACGACGACCCCTCATTCACAATAGGAATGAAATACTATCGAAACTAGATTTAACATGTATATAAAATCATTACAATAAATTTGTCCCTAATTGAATTGTATTCAATAAACTATGATTATCAATATCCAAACAAATTTTAATTTGTAGTTAAATATTTCATCAAATCTTTATCACATTGACCAAGTCACCAATTAAAAGAATATAATACATATGAAAGTAATATCACAATCATAGCTTTAAAATATATAAGAAGTGATTGTTGCACAATTCAAGGACAACATATCTGTACACATATATTTACAACTTTACAGTGACAAAACAGGAGCATTAATATCCTCCCTTGTCAGAGTCATTGCGTCCTCTGACATACTTAGTTGCATTTTCCTGGACTAGTAAGAAATAATTTTCCATATAAGACGACCGATCAAAAATGTATGTTATACATATGAAACATGGACGCATGTAAAAGTGGTGGTTGTTTGATGGTGTTTAACACCACTTTCAACAATATTTCAGTTATATCGTGGAAGTCAGTTTTATTGGTGGAGGAAACAGGAGTACCTTGAGAAAACTTCTTAACTGCAGCAAGTTACTGACAAACTTGATCACATAATGTTGTATCGAGTACATCTCACCATGAACGAGGTTCGAACTCACAACTTTAGTGGTGATAGGCACTGACTGTAAATCCAACTACCATAGGATCACGACCATGATACATGTAAAGGTATTGGAATGTACAAATTAAGTAAGAAAATAAAACATAAAAAAATATCACACGGTCAGATCAGTTCTAAAATCCAATAAAAAAAAATTCAGGGAACAGAGGCAAATTTGATACTTCAAACATACAATTATATGACCACTTATTTTTCTGGCTTAATAGGTACAGACACTTTAATAAAAAGTGGAAGGGAAGATTAAACTAATTTATGGGACCAAAAGATAAAATTTTGTAGATATTTTTAATGGGGTATTTGAATAAAAGTGTTGATATCTAACTTGTTGAACAATTTCTAGAATAACCTTCATCAGCTATACAATGGTATATGAATATATAAACATCTTAAATGGTTTGTAAAACAACACAAAGTACACAAAACAAAGTGATAAAGAAGTAAACACTCTGTTGAATGACAACATTTTCATATCACCGAGACTTTTTCAATGTCTAATGTCAAACCAAAATGGTGACTTTTAAGTGTTTATTTCTTTATCACTTTGTTTTGTGTACTTGGTGTTGTTTGTTAACTGGTTTTTCAGACGTTGTATATATATATATATAATTTCAGTTGCCATGGAGATTCCCAACTAAGTGTGTCAATAGTTCAAGGATACATGTTATACATAGTAAATCTGACAAGTAAACATGGGTAACTGAGATCTAAGATACAATTTACGAACGAATAACATTGCAAAACCCTCTATAATTATATATCAAACTATATTTGATCTATGTTGAAAATATTGCTTTTGACAATATTGTCCATTACAAAGTATACCAATATAATATCGTATTATTCAAGTACAACAAAAATGTAAACAAACATGTATTCACAGACAATATATATGGCACATTTTTTAGGTTTTTGCATGAAATAAACACAATGCAAAAAACCCTGTATTTATTATAACTTGGAGGTTACATATTAATCCGTAAATTATTTTACAATAAACACATGGAGATTCAATGACCTTGAACTTTCAGATCAAGTACTTAAAATCTGTTTCAATTTTTATCATTGCACTATTTGTAAGTTTATATGTAGAAAAACAGAGTACATTAAATAAAAGTACAAAATTTTGTTATATGAATTGTTGAAAGATTTCATACCTAAATTGTCTGGCAGTCCCTTTCTTTTGGAATTTTTTTTAAATTTGAAAATGCATTCTTTAACTATTTATTTTTTAGTTTATATAAAAACAACACATTATTATGTCCCTAAATACCATGTAATATTAAATGTATATTATATGTTGTTCTAGTCGCAACTTGTCTGCCATTTTTAAATAACGCTGTTCAATTCACTGACTTTAATCTGGTATTAGATTCTATCGTTTATAATGAAAATAGTTTATGTGGGAGAACAGGTTGTTCCAGAACTAGAGGCTCCTAGGAGCCTGTAATCGCTCACCTGGCTCAAAGTTGGCCCAGTAGTTTCAGAGGAGATAATTTTTAAGTGAATTTTGGCGAATCTTCTATTTTTAGCAATGGCCGCCATCTTCTTTGGCGGGCAGGGTTGTCGGATATAATTCTGAAGGTAGACCATCGAAAGACCATTTCACCATAGTTTGGGCCCATTTGACCCAGCGGTTTCAGAGGAGATCATTTTTAAGTGATTTTTTGCCAAATTTTCTATTTTTAGTAATGGGGAACATCTTGGCTGGCAGCCAGGTCGTCGGACACAATTCCGAAAGATGACCACCTAAAGACCATTCCACCATAGTTTGGCCCAATTGGCCCCGTAGTTTCAGAGGAGATAATTTTTAAGTGATTTTTTGCCAAATTTGATATTTTTAGTAACGGTGGCCATCTTGGTTGGCGGCAGAGGTCATCGGACACAATTCTCAAAGAGGACCATCTGAATACCATTCCACCATAGTTTGGGCCCAATTGGCCCAACAGTTTCAGAGAAGATAATTTGTAAGTGATTTTTTGCCGAATTTTCTATTTTTAGTAATGGCAGCCATCTTGGTTGGTGACCAAGGTCGTCGGACAGAATTCTGAAAGAGGATCACCTTAAGACCATTCCACCATAGTTTGGGCCCAATTGGCCCAGCAGTTTCAGAGGAGATAATTTTTAAGTGATTTTTTGCTGAATTTTCTATTTTTAGTAACGGCAGCCATCTTGGTAGGCGGGGGGGATTGTCGGACACAATTCTTAAAGGGGGCCACCCAAGGACCATTCCACCAAAGTTTGGTTCAAATTGGCCCAGTGGTTTTAGAGGAGTTGATTAAAATGCAAAAAGCTAACGACAGACGGACGACAGACGACGGACGACGGACGCCCAGTGATAGCAATAGCTCACATGACCCTTCGGGTCAGGTGAGCTAAAAACCGATTTAAATGAATTGAAACATATCTATTTATTTTGGCAAAAACGAAAAACACCCAAAAATCAATTAAATGCCTGTAGTCAAAATTGGGGCAACAAACTTGGGACCATTCTACAAAAATGCACTGGTTAGTAGCTCGATTTATTTAAACAGTGAATCCTGTCTAATGTTTATTTCCTTTGATTTTTTATTACTTTACATAATTCTACGTTAAATAACATCTGTAACAATTCTTGACATTGGTCAATCGTCAGCAAATATTTGTTTTCTTGTTTTTTAAGCAGTTTAACCCATCAAGTATAAGATCATACTGGCAAGTTATGGTATTTAACACCACTTTCAACAATATTTCATTTATATCGTGGCGGTCAGTTTTATTGGTGGAGGAAACCGGAATACCCGGAGAAAACCACCAACCTGTTGCAAGTCACTGACAAATGTTATCACAAAATGTTGTATCAAGTACACCTCGCCATGAACGGGGTTTGAACTCACAACTTTACTGGTGATAGGCACTGATTGCACAGTTAGTTGTAAATCCAACTAACATACGATCAGGACAGCCCCTACATGTTTTTGAAGCAGTTTAATCCATCAAGTATAACATCATACTGACAGGATGTAATTTAGCAAATTTTAGAAGAAAAAAAAACATGGCTCATTAAATTCCCACAAAAGGCCATAATTAAGTCATAAGCTGCCTTCATTCTTATGTTTGTTGTCATGGATATATGCTCAAATTATCAACTTTCTGTCCTATAAAAAGCTGGCTTACATCTACAAACCATACCATCTATTCGAGTAATAAAAGGATGTCATCCAGTGAAACATGTCTAAACCAAACTTTCTTGGGACCAGCTTTTGTATTTGGAATAGACAATTGTTCAGTTTATATGGGTTGAATAACATGTAACGATTTCCTACATTGTGACTCAATTTAATGTTCAGTTTATATGGGTTGAATTACATGTAACAACGATTTCCTACATTGTGACTCAATTTAATGTTCAGTTTATATGGGTTGAATTACATGTAACAACGATTTCCTACATTGTGACTCAATTTAATGTTTGGTTTATACAGGATTCTCTTTTATTCAAGGTTTGGCTTAGATGAGTTTCACTGTATTTGACAAAATGTGTACCATAATATAAATCTAGTTAAAATTAGATTTCCACACTTGCTCCAGGGCTCACCACACATAGTAAAAACAGGGCGACTTGACTTCTCTCTCTCTTGACTTAAGGGCGAAGTGAGGGAAAATCTGGGAGACTTCCGAAAATCGATCCAAATTTTAACATTTCTTTCCCCACTACTGCATGTTCCCCTACCTTTAAAGTATGATTATTGGTGAAAAAAATACGGATGTGAAAAGACTGACAGGGTGACTAAAACTTCACTTTTTGACAGAAATTGGGCGATTTCATTGAAACCAAGGCGAAGAAGTTGCCCATTTCGCCTGGTTTGGTGAGCTCTTTTTATTATTTTCTATAGGTTGTTTACTAATCACTGTGTGGGAGATCTAAAAACGTTTCGTTAGGGTTCACGTCAGATGTCAACATGAATGCATTATAAATTGTCCAATCAGCGATTCATCTTCAAAATCCAGCAGACAAGAAAAGCATATGTGTTTTGAAAAGCACCTGATAGAAACTGAATGTATTCATGCTGACCCCTATAGAAGTGCTTTTAGATGTCCTACACGGTGACTAGTAAAACAACCAATACAAAAATAGGGAGCAAGTGCAGAAATTTAATTCTAATTAGATTGACCAAAATATAAAACTTTGATATCTATGTGATATCTAAGTACAATTTAACCATGTGTATGAAATAAGGTGCTGGGTGACCAGTGGATTACAATTATTATGACCCTTAAAAAGATATTAAATTTCATATTTTTCTTTCGTGTATTGCATTCTTTTATATCAGTCGTATTTCCAATTCTTCAGTTCATGTTGTATTGCTGCACAAGATATCCTCTTCTCAAAATTGAACTGGAAAAAAAAGAACTAGAATACAGTCACTTTCTTGACTTTTATTTTTATAAAAAAACTAAAAGAAATCCAAACTAGAGGCTCATCTCAGCTTGTATCTTTCATCTGTACATGCATATATAATCTGTGTCCAATCAAATCTAGAGATTGAATGAGAGGTTGGTTGTTGTTTAACGCCAACTTGTTAATTTTTCAGCTATATCATAGCGAGAACAAATTAATTTTCAATGAGATGATAATGAGGTCCACTTTATACTAGACCAACATGCTTAGTTTTATTTTTATTGTGCTAACGCACTGCAACTATAATCCACGGATAGACATTAGTTCCCACTCGGACACATTATCTTGATTCCGATCCAACCAGTCGTTCCTATTTCTCCTTAATGCTGTGTGCTTATCGGAGTTTAGAGATTGAGAGAAAAATATTTTTATTCATTTTCACATAGGGTTGTAGGTTAAACTTTAAGCCATTAAAATAGGAATTAAAATAAAAATTTAAATATCCTAAGCATTGTTCGCAGAAACTATAAGAGCAAAGACAAACATGATTGAAAAATACTGGCTGGTATTTAAAAAAAACCACACCATTAAACATCTACTTCCCAACCCTCTATCTGCTTAAATTAAAACTCTCTAATCAATAAAAGTTTTTTAGAAGGCACTAACCAATGAATGTCAATTAAAACCTCCTCACCAATTAACATCTAACCAACGAATGCTCTTTTTTTTATACACAATTAAATATTACATTACCTCTAGACATTGACTTGAGATGGTGGAGAATATTTCTGGCAATCTGTTTCTAGGTATGTATTGTTCAGGGTTGATCCCTTTATTTTTTATCTGAAAAAATACAATACAATGAAATTAATTTTTCACAAAAATATGATAGTCATATTTAATTCACTCTATACAATTGTGTATTATATATATGTAGGTCTAAGCACCAATCAATCAATCAATCAATCTATTATTTTCCCTTTCCAATATGACATGATATACTTATTATCATTATTATGAAGAAAGTTTAAACATTAATGGTCAATAATTCCACCAATATCAACAAAACGAACAAGCACATCTCATCGCAAATCATTAAACATAAAAAAAACCATGACATATGACATTGGAAATCTAGATCCTATTTAGAACAAGCACAAAAATGTGGCAGGATTAAACCATTTAATGGGATTCCAACCCTCCCCATCTTGATAGGGGCCATCGTAGCCATGATCGTATGGTAGTTGGATTTACAACTACCTATTCAATTGGTGCCTATCACCACTGATGTTGTTCAACTCCCGCTCAGGATGAGGTCTACAACATCATGTGATAAAGCTTGTCAGTGACTTGCGGCAGGTCAGTGGTTTTTTCCTGGTCCTCCAGTCTCCTCCACCAATAAAACTGACCGCTACAATCTAACTTAAATATTTTTGAAACACCATAAAACCAATCAACCCTACTTGATAATGGATCTCCAACAACAATTATTATTATTATACAACAAGATGTTGCACGCTACGTCATGCTAAGAATACCCCCACTCGTTCATTTGTAAGTCACACGGTAAACAGGAAGTAGATATGCGGTAAACCTGGAAAGGGGAGATACGGTACAAGTCACCATGCCAAAGCCATATATCAAATATAAAATCATTTCTTCCAGTAGAAGCTGAGATAACTGTTACGAAAGTTTTCATTACGGAAAACATGAAAAATTCCAAGTCGCACTGTAAACAGGAAGTAGATATGTGGTAAACCTGAAAAGGGGAGACACGGTACAAGTCACCATGCCAAAACCATATATCAAATATAAAATTATTTCTTCCAGTAGAAGCTGAGATATCTGTTACGAAAGTTTTCATTATGGCAAACATGAAAAATTCCAAGTCGCACTGTAAACAGGAAGTAGATGTTCGGTAAACCTGAAAAGGGGAGACACAGTACAAGTCACCATACCAAAGACATATATCAAATATAAAATCATTTCTTCCAGTAGAAGCTGAGATAACTGTTACGAAAGTTTTCATTACAGCAAACATGAAAAATTCTAAGTCGCACTGTAAACAGGAAGTAGATGTGCGGTAAACCTGAAAAGGGGAGACACGGTACAAGTCACCATGCCAAAGCCATATATAAAATATAAAATTATTTCTTCCAGTAGAAGCTGAGATATCTGTTACGAAAGTGTGAACGGACGGAGGGACGGACGGACAAGGTGATTGCAATATAGCCCCCTCTCTACGAGTGGGGGTATAACAAGGTGATTGCAATATAGCCCCCTCTCTACGAGTGGGGGTATAATATTTATATAGCGCATTATATAACAATTACTCTAAGCGCTTCACATTATAAAACCATAAAAATATACAAGACATCAATTGATATGAAGTAAGAGTTAAAACAAAAACAGAATATATATATATAAGCAGGCACAGATATACAAGACAGTATAAAAAAATCATAAAATCAAAATTAAAAGCTTTAGAAAAGAGCACTATCGGTTAAAAATATTAAATACTCTTGAAAACTAAAAAATTTTAAAATCATAAGCTTTAGAAAAGAGCACTGTTAGTTAAAAAATCGAATACTCTGAAGACTACTAAAAATCATAAATCAAAATTAAAAGCTTTAGAAAAGAGCACTATCGGTTAAAAATATTAAATACTCTTGAAAACTACTGAAAAAAAACTAAAAAAAAATTTCAAAATCATAAGCTTTAGAAAAAAAACTGTCAATTAAAATATCAAATACTCTGAAAACTACTAAAAATCTACAAGAAATTCTTAAAAGCAATTCTAAAAAAGTGAGTCTTAAGTTCTCTTTTAAAGACGTCCAAAGAATTCACATTCCGCAATGACAAGGGTAAACTGTTCCAGAGTGTAGGCGCAGCTTTGTCAAAACGCCTCTCACTGTAGCTTTTCGTTCGGACATCGTTTGGAGGATGTAAAAGCATACTGTTTTCCAACCTTAGGGCTCTGTTAGGTTTATATGGCGTTATCAGTTCTTGAAGATAGCTAGGAGCCTTGCCATGCTGTGCTTTGTACACAAATATAAGAAGTTTGTATTGGCAACGGTAATGAACGGGCAGCCAGTGTAGCAAGATAAGAACTGGCATGATAGAGTCATATTTCCTTTTTCGGGTGATAAGACGTGCTGCAGTATTTTGTACACGTTGTAGCTTACTAATGATGTTGTTGTTAGTACCATTCAATAATGCGTTGCCATAGTCCAGCTTTGATGTTACTAGGGAGCACACTAGTGTCCTACATGCATCAACTGAAATTAGCGATCGAATTCGACCAATGTTACGAATCTGGTGAAAACACGATCTTGTGATCGCACTGGCTTGCTGTTCCATACTGATGGTTTTATCAAAGTACATTCCTAGATTTTTCACACAATACACATCGCTTAACACAGTTCCACCAAATTTCAATCGGAAATCGGAAAAATGCTTCATTTGATGTTTAGGTGCAAAGATAATCAATTCTGTTTTGTCTTGATTAAGTTTAAGCATATTGGCACTCATCCAATCAGCAATGTCCGACAAACATCTTTCTAAACGTTCTGAAAGATCGGACCAGTCTCCTTGCGGTTTTATGACTTGATAAACTTGCGTATCATCCGTGTACGAATGGTATGACATTCCATGGTGCCTGCAAATTTCACCGATTGGTTTTGCGAAAATACAATACAGTTTTGGTCCTAAAACCGAGACCTGTGGTACACCAAAACGGAGTGTGATATCATCCAACTGTAGCAACACGTTGAGTCCTGTTCATGAGATACGATTGAAACCACAGCAGAGCATCTTTGGTAACGCCAGTGGAATATTCCAAACAATTGAAAAGTATCTGATGGTCAATGGTATCAAACGCTGCCGATAAATTGAGCATGAGCAAAAATGGCACAGCAGTTACTATCTTGTGCATAGGCAGTATTGTGATGAACCCGTAAGAGAGCAGTTTCTGTGGAATGATGTGCACGGTAGGCTGACTGAACATCGTCATGGAGAGAATGTGAATTGATATGATTTTCCAATTCATTGTTAACAACCTTTTCCAGTATCTTTGAAATGAAAAGTAAGTTGGATACCGGTCGGTAGTTTTTGAACATCTCTTTATCAAGATTTGGTTTCTTAAGCAACGGTCGTACGATAGCTTGTTTGAAAGACGCTGGTACACATTGTTCAGATAGCGATTTGTTGACTATATCTGTAATTGATGGCAACACATGATCCAAACAAGGTTTAAGAAGTTTTGTAGGTAACAGATCAAGTTCGCAAGACTTTGTTGGAGCAGCCAAGATAATTTTACGAAGTTCATCACTTGAAACCGGTGAGAATGATGTTAGTGGTTCACCTTCGAATTTTATATCAGCTCTCATGGTATCACCGTTGTCACTGGATGAAATATTCATAGTTGCTAAATTGTCCCGGATGGTACTTATTTTTCCAACAAAAAATTCACAAAACTTGTCAGCCAGAGCTTTTTCATCATGGTGCGAAGGAAGTATGACGTCTCGTTTATTGCCCATCAAGTCATTTGTCAAACGATGCAGTTGCTTCTGATCATGTTCGATTTCAGATATTTTGTTTGAAAAGTAGTTCTTGCATTTCAGGAGAAGTGTGTTTGCTTTTAAACAAGTATCTCGAAACATTTCACGATGAACTGTCAATTTTGATTTACGCATACGTCGTTCGGCTTTACGACGGTCTCTTTTAGGTGCACGTAGTTCGTCTGAATACCATTCAGTGTTTGGAGGCAGTATAATGTTCTTCGATTTTAATGGTGCATGCTTATCAATGATGGAACTAAGCTCAGAGTTGTACAGTTTCACAACATTTACAACCGATCCTTCACGATTTTGGACAATTTTACTAGTGTTCAGATTTTGAATCAAGTCAGTTGTGTTGATTTCACTAAATTTGCGGTAAGACACTGTGTTGCGTTGTTTCGGAGGCTTTGAGATCTCCAACGATGTAAACAAAGCAAAGTGATCACCAGAGGGATTACCACTTCGATTGAACAGACAAGGATCCCTGACTGATGGCGTTGTTTGCATGATAGTGCTGTTGTCTCTTGTGATAATGACGTCAAGTGTGTGACCCTTATTGTGCATTGTTCCTTGGACATGTTGTACGAATCCGTGGTCACTAACAGTTTCATTAAATTTCTGAGTATCGCTCAAATTCACATTATCAAGGTGAAAGTTAAGATCGCCCGTGATAAGTAACTCATCTGGTATGACAACAAGCCAATCTAAGAACTCGGACCGTTCCTCAAAGAATGTGGTGTTTTTCAATTTGTTTGTCCGAGATGGAGGAGGACGGTAGATCACGCAAAGTCGGAAGTGATGTGATTTGACGACAACATCGCATTCTAATAGTTCAAAATGTGAGAAGGTCTGTGAGTGTTTAGACCGTTTCACTTCAATATTTGATTTGTGAATAACGGCTACACCACCACCTGTCTTTCCATTTCTCGCAATTTGGTGAATACTGTATCCGTTTGGTGTAATTTCAGAGATCACAGGTTTGTCTACTGAAGTTCCCTGCCACATTTCAGTCAGTGCTAATATGTCAGCATTATTCGATAGCACAAGATCACAGATCAACGTCGATTTGTTCTTCACGGATCTGGCATTGAGTGAAATGAGAGAAATTTTATCAATGGCTTGACTGATTCTTATTCGCGGAATCTTTCGAAGATTTGATGAAACATGGATAAATGTTTCTTGGGTGTTATCTTTTGGTCTCGGTTGAATAAGAGTCTTGATAGGCAGTGTATCGATACTATTGACAGTAACTTTGGATGAACATTGTGGTGTTATAAGTATCAAATTGCTATGAGTTCTAGTCCTTCTTGAAGACTGATAAGCACACAATGCCCTGTTTATTGTCACAACAGTGCGAATCGATCGGAAAACATTTATTCCGGCTTTTGTCCATCGTCTCGTCTTTCGGGTAGATTTCACGACGGACGTACTGTATTGAGAAACAGTTTTAATCCACGGATGGCTGATTACTTTAGCCGTAGATAAAAATAATCTGACAGGTAATGAGTTCATGGCTGATTGAACACGATAAAAGTTTGTTGACAAAAAGTATATGTTCCCAAATAAATGTTATTTCTTGCTGAATTGTCGAAAAAACGACAGTCATTGATAGAATATATTGCTATTTGCAATGGGATCAAATTTTGGGAAGAAACACTGTCTGAGAATCATAGAAATAGCAAAAATCCACTAACGTTGTGGGAGCTGCCATTAGTGCTAACAACTACCACTATGTTAACTAAGTATAAAGATATAAACAGACAATAAAAACATATGCTTTATTTTTTCTGTAGATGATTGGCTTCAATTGTTACTACTATCTTATGACTATCATCACTAGAGTTTGTGAGTTGGATTCCCAGCCTTTTACATTGAAGTTTGTGAGTGGCTTACAGAGGTTCAGTAGTTTTAATGTAAATGTCTCTTATTAAAAACTAGAGGCTCAGCCCACTGAGCCTGTATCGCTCACCTGACAATAGAATGATACTGAAGCAAATTTCAAAGGGAGATAATCATTACCTTAACTGTTTTCTATATTTCTGCATAAAAGATAATGTCTTTGGGCCAGGTGAGCTAAACAATTATGAAAAAAGGGCAATAACTCCTAGACGGGTAATAAGATTTACTTCAAAATTGCAGGGCATGTAGATCTTGACAAGCTGAACATGTTTTCAGTTTACACTTAACATCTATCTCTTATAGTTTTTGAAATATAAGAAAAAAAGTATTAAAATTGTAAAAATTTGATGAAAAAAGGGCAATAACTTCAAAATGGATAATGGGATATACTTCAAAATTGCAGGGTAGGTAGATCGTGACATGCTGCACATTTTTGCAATTTAAACTTAA
>MJUT01007523.1:544730-557584 GCA_002080005.1 Gigantidas platifrons
TAAAAATTTGATGAAAAAAGGGCAATAACTCCAAGATGGGTAATCAGATTTACTTCAAAATTGCAGGGTAGGTAGATCTTGCTGTGCTGATCATTTTTACTCCAAGTCAGATTTTTGATATTATTAACGGTTTTTGAGTTATTACCCAAAAACCTGCAATTTTACCATATGTTCTATTTTTAGTAACAGTGGCCATGTTTGTTGGCCGAATGGAAAAAAATGAATATGTTTTATAGAGGATCTTACATAGATGCTTCCTGCCAAGTTTGGCTCCATTTGGCCAAGCAGTTTCAGAGGAGAAGATTTTTTTAACATTAGCCAATCAGAAACAAGAATTGCCCTTGGCGGCCATATTTGTTGGAGGAATGGGACGAAATGAAGAAACTTTATAGAGGACCTTATATAGATGTTTTCTGCCAAGTTTGGTTCCATTTGGCCCAGTTGTTTCAGAGGAGTAGATTAAAATATGAAAAGTTAACGGACGGACGACGGACGCCAAGTGATGGCAATACCTCACATGACCCTTTGGGTCAGGTGAGCTAAAAAGTCCACAAACCTTTTGTGTTAAGATGGTTTTATGTTCGTGACGTTCATTATACCACATCTGTTTGCCAGTCAACATCTCCAGCATCATACAACCTAGTCCCCAGCTGTCAGTCACAGGACTCAACTTTAAACCATCTTCACCACTTATTAACTGTAACATAATACAATTATTGTAATAACTGTAGAGTTTTTATTAAAACAAGACTTGTAGGAAGGGATCATATTATCCAATTTCATAGTACATGTACCATGACACCTGTCTAAACCGAACCTCCTTTGGACCAACTTTTGTGTCCAGAATAGACAGGTGTTTGGTCTATACAGGTTAGATTATCAACTATTTTCTAAATTTAGACTTTATTTTAAGTTCAGTTTATAATGGATTCCGGTATATTCTGGGTTTTGGTTTGAAAGTCTTGTTGTAATTGTGCATGTAATTATATTACATCATATCATTTCTTTTTAATAAGTTCAAGATTATGTAATCAGTGAACCATTAATTGAATGTCTACTTTTCGTGTGGACTTTAACAAGTGTCGTTTACATGTTTTTATATTATATCACAATTCTGTTTGAAAATATACTGATATGATCAGGTTTTTATGGTAGACTCCAACTTGACCTGGTTGTGGTGACCTTTTTTAAGAATGGGTCAATATCACACTTTCTAATTTTAAGAGTTCACATGTACTTATAGAAGAATGGTGGCATTATTATTATGCTTTAACAGTGTTAATTTCAGCTCATAATGTTAATTTTTTTGAAATATTCGGGGATCGCAAACAAACAAATTGTGATGCATATATGTGGATTGTTACACGCTGCATGATGCCAAGAGCTGGCATGGTCTTTTATCAAAGAGAAATATGATAACATTGGAAAAGAAACAGCTTTAAAACAGTGCAGTGCACCATGTTCTCAACATGAACATCATCATTGAGAAATATTGAGAATAGCCAAGCAGAACTTATGTAGGAACTAAATCAGACAGATACAACATAAAGTCCAGTTCACTTACATAATGATAAATTGGTTATATTGAACAGATTATTTATCATCAATAACCCACTTGAGCATACAGTGAATCTTATCTAAACTGAACCTCCTTGGGACAAACTTTTGTGCTTAGAATAGACAGGTGTTTAATTTCTACAGACTTTCTTCATTAAAACTTTATTCAAAGTTCAGCTTATACAGAATTGTGGTTTATTCAGGTTTCCGTTAAGACAGATTTCACTGTACATCAAGGCTGGTTATATTGAACTTTGGTTATATTGAAAAGATTTAAGATGTTATTATAAGTGGACTAGACTGTACCACTAATTTTGATTAGATAAAATAAATGATAAGTAAATGATACTCACCTCAGGTGGTGTGAGACAAGGTGGTAATGATTGTTTAATATATCCTACATCAAATTCTGAATTACTGGGCACTGACAGGGACAGGTTCGAGATCAATATATGACGTCTAACAGGATCCAGAAATAATATATTGGAAGCTGGAAAATAAAATTTATCTACTCATGATTGATTGTTGTTTAATGCAGAAAGAGAAAATTTTCAGCTACTATATCAAAGTGAGAACAAATAACATTCCCAGTCTGTCAAGCACTTTTTGGTTTCAAAAAATTAGGAAATCAGGAGGGTTTTTAGTTAAAAATCAGGAGATTATCAGGAATTTTTTTTATATAAAAAGTGATAAAACCATACAAAAAAAACCTCAAAATGGCCACCTTCATCCCCTCTAAGTAAGAGCTTTCAGGCCATAATATATAAATTTAAGCATGGTGTTTTTGATTTCAGATGAAGGTCATTATCAGAATGTCAGAATGTAATTGGCAGGCTAAAAGGTCTTACATAGGCCATTTTCCTCACCTCCTTTTATTGATAAGATGCTTTACACTAAAATAATTTCAACATATTATTATGTTGTTTTATTTTGTGGGGAAAAAGTTCAAAATCAGGAGTTATCAGGAGTTTATCTAACAAATTCAGAAAAAAATCAGGAACAGCTCAAAATCAGGAAAAATAAGGAAAATCAGGAGTTGTTTGACAGACTGCATTCCATGAGATGATGATGATGATGATGATGCGAGCTTTGTACTAGACAAACACTATCAAGCTCACTGAAATAACAGTACTCATTATCCTGATTCTGAGCCAACCAGTCTTTGCTCTTACTCCTAAATGCTGCGTTCTTAGCAGATAAGCAAATACCAATTTTATAGTCTTTAGTTTGATTCTACCAGGGCTCAAACCCACGATCTACCGAACCTGACGTAAACACACTAACTATTAACCACCGATGTTGTCGAAATTGAGTGGAAAACTTGCTTAACAAATACAAATGTAAATCTGTGATTTGATTGGCTGTAAAACAGTTTGTCGGTACAAATCAAAATGCCTTAAATCAAATCCTGTATAACTGAGGACTATGAGGATTTCTCTGTCAGCTATGAGGATTTCTCTGTCAGCTGACCCACAGGTGATGAATGAAGTGTAAGTAATCAGAGCATGATCAGCTTTGTATTACAGACAATGAGGTGTTCCATAAGGCTCAACTTCCCTTCCATGTTTTACTTCAAATGCAGTCACCTCTATTAAGCAGTCACCTGTATTTAAAGGTCACCTTTTCTTGTACTGTCATAGAAATTATCACGTGAATTGAACCTCTTTTAAGAGGTCACCTGTCTTATAAGACCACTTCTTATTTGTTCCAAAGGTGACCTCTTAAAACAGGTTTGACTACTACTTACTAGTCCAGTAAAGGTAGATAACTCTACATTTATCATGTAGGTATATCAGTGCATCAAGTATCTGTAACATATATTCTTTAACAATAACTGGATTTAGAAAGGATCTTCTCTGTAGTAAATCTTCTAGCGTACCTCCTAAAATATAATGAGCACAAACTTCAAACTTTAACAAACAAGCAAAACTTATATTTCATTTATATACAATCAGTGCCTATCACCACTAAAGTTGTGAGTTTGAATCCCGTTCATGGCAGGGTGTACTCGATACAACATTATGTGATAAAGTTTGTCAGTGACTTGCGAAAGGTCAGAGGTTTTTTTCCAGGTACTCTGGTTTCCTCCACCAATAAAACTGACTGCCACAATGTAACTGAAATATTGTTGAAAGTGGCATTAAACACCATAGAACCAAACCAAACCAATCTATACATTATTTTCCATCGAAAAATTATAAGACCACTGCTTCTGTTGTGAATTCCAAATTACAGATCATTAACAATCATTGATGAATTATTTTCAATAATTTAAATAACGCTTTTTTTTGTGACAAAAAGAAAACTGACCCTGTTATCAATGTTTTTCAAACTGCATATATTGGAAACTTACAATGTGGACAAATTCATTCTAGAAAAAAAAACAAAAAGTCAGTCTTAAATTGTAAATTCATGTTTATTTGTTCTTGTGACAGACGATAATGATTAATCCTTGTTTTATTTTTTATCTTTCACTTTCAAATTTAGTAACAAATGTATAACAAACCAGAGGCTCTCAAGAGCCTGTATCGTTCACCTGGTAATAAAAAGAACAAATTGGTCCTATGTAAAAACTATGTCCTGCGGTGGCAGCCATCATGAATTTCGGATCGGCATAAAAAATCTGAACTTCTTAGAGGACCTTCAAATGATTATTCCTAAACAGTTTGGTTTCAATTGTCCAAGTGGCTTAAGAGAAGAAGCGTTTTGAAACATTTTTCCCATAGGGTCCAATGTTAAACTAAGTCCTGCCGTAGCCGCCATTTTTAATTTTATATCGGAACAAAAAACCTAAAGTATGTAGCGGACCATCCAATGAACATTCATGTACTGTTAGGCTTTAATAATATTTGTAGTTTCTGAGAAGAAGGCATTTGAACATTTTCCCATAGGGTCCAATGTTAATCTATGTCCTGCGGTAGTGGCCATCTTGGATTTCCGATCGGCATAAAAAAAACAGAAACTTTGTAGAGCACCTTCCAATGATCATTCCTGGGCAGTTTGGTTTCAATTGTCCATGTGGTTTCAGAGAAGAAGCGTTTTGAAACATTATTCCCATAGGGTCCAATGTTAACCTAAGTCCTGCCGTAGCTGCCATTTTGAATTTCATATCGGAACAAAAAACCTATAGTTTGTAGAAGACCATCCAATGAACATTCATGTACAGTTTGGCTTTAATCATATTTGTAGTTTCTGAGAAGAAGGCATTTGAACATTTTCCCATAGGGTCCAATGTTAATCTATGTCCTGCGGTGGCGGCCATCTTGGATTTCCAATCGGCATAAAAAACAAACACTTTGTAGAGGACCTTCCAATGATCATTCCTGGGTAGTTTGGTTTCAATTGTCCAAGTGGTTTCAGAGAAGAAGCGTTTTGAAACATTTTTCCCATAGGGTCCAATGTTAAACTAAGTCCTGCCGTAGCCGACATTTTGAATTTCAGATCGGAACAAAAAACCTAAAGTTTGTAGAGGACCATCCAATGAACATTCCATGTACAGTTTGGCTTTAATCATATATTTGTAGTTTCTGAGAAGAAGGCATCTGAACATTTTCCCATAGGGTCCAATGTTAATCTATGTCCTGCGGTGGCGGCCATCTTGGATTTCCGATCGGCATAAAAAATACAAACTTGGTAAAGGACATTCCAATGATCATTCATTTGCAGTGTGGGTTCAGTCAGTTCATTAGTTTCAGAGAAGAAGATCAGAGCATATTATTGGCCCTGGCAGCCATGTTGAATATCCGACTGGAACGAAAAACAGAAACTTTGTAGAGGACCATCCAAGGAACATTCCTGCTAAGTTTGTTTCCAATTGGCCAAGTGGTTTCGGAGTAGAAGCTTGAAATGTGAAAAGTTTACAGACGACAGACGAAGGACGACGGACGCCAAGTGATAGCAATATAGTTCACATGGACCTTTGGTCCAGGTGAACTAATTAGCTATATTTTTACATGTATTACGAAATTTGCTATATCGATAAAGCGACTACGGTTATAGCAAACAAATTATTTTGCTTCCCTAAAATTCGTCATAATCAAGTTTTACTAGTAATATATAATATTCTACTTACCTCTAAAGAATGTAGTACAGACATGGATTTCCTCTTCCTCCAGGTACACAGCTGCCCAGATGTGATCAACGATATGTTTATGCTGCCTGTTACAGAGTTGTCTATACACAGTATTATCTATATCACAGTCATAGTTCTGGAATTTTATCTTAAAAAAAAAGCGATGAAAAAACAGCCATTATTATGAATATGACAGGTGCTTAAAACTTTAATTTCATTACTAGTAATTATTTTTGACAAAGTGTTATAATCCTTTCCGTTATATGGCAGGGAGCCATTAAATATACAGCTCAGGAGATTACAAGATTCTAACACCTGATACTCAGATCAGCGTAGAGACTCAAATCGGCATCTACTGACGTCATTATCTCAAATCAGTCCGAATTAAGGATATTCCCAAATTCTCAAATCTATGGTCGATTTTTTGGTTAGGGTTATGGCATATGTGACGTCATTGGACGCAGATTTGATAAAAGACATAGATTTGAGAATTGGATGCCAATTTGAGAATTTGAAAAAAGGACATAGATCTGAGGTACAGATATCTGTGAAGTAGAAATAGGACATGAATTTGAGGGTTGGACGTTAATTAGAGACTGGACATCGATTTGAGTCTTACATATATACTGCAGGGCTCACTACACTTGCAAAACATGAGGAGACTTGTTTTCTCCCACAGAGAAGATAAGGAAGAAGTGTAGGCATGACAAAGAGACTTCCAACAGCTTCATAAAGACATGTTTCCTCAAAAATTTATTTCTTCGCATCTTTTAAAAAAATTTACATTTGAAGTGTGCCTTTGATAATATCTTATTAATATCCTTCATATTTAACTTTAAATTTATGTTTGTAATTGTATAATTGTTTTTTGTTCATTTCCTTTAAACCCAGGGATCGCGCTGTCGGTCGCCAATGTCGCAATTTGCGATTTTTTTTCTTAACTGGCGACTGAAATCGGCTTCTGCGATTTTTTTGGCGCCTAGATTTCCTTGTGTAAATTTACGAGTATTTCCCGTACCCAATTCGTCACTTGAATTTTTAAAAAATCGTAGAAAAATGTTTGCAACAATCCATTCTTCTTCTTCATTTCCTGATTAAAACTAATTAGCCACCACAATGACAATTTTATTACATGTTATTGCAAGCCAATCAACGGATTATAGAATTTTTTTTTTTATTGCATAATCTTTTATCTCACCTGGCTTGATTTACCTGGTTAAAGATAGTGATCCCAACAAAGAATTAAATCAACAATAATGATTTTTTTTTATAGTTATGACATGTACTCAAAATGCTACAGTATGTATTTTAAGTGGACGTATTTTTGTAATCGTCATTCATTACACGATTCGTCACAATGTCCGCCATAACCAACTATTTTTCACTGCTATTTTTGCCACATTTCATTCATGAAAATGTCGATATCATGTTTATTGAAATCTATTCATTGTATCCATTAGGTATTTTGAAAGTGATTTTCTCGAAAAGTCATAAACTTTGGTTAAAGAAACTTAAAAAATAAAAATGGCACGATCAACAGTTCGCACCGGTTACTTTTAACCAAACGAACTTTTTATGTATTTATTCTCATTTCTGTGAAATGAAATCTTAGTTCTCATATTTAATATGGTCATTTATATGCGAAGGTTGGCCATTCAATTCGTTGAAATGCACTGCACTGAGGATGCATAATTTTTTTTATCGATCAGCATCCGGGTAATAATTGCGTTCTATTTATAGAACTATTTACAAACAGACATGTGTCTGCAATTAAACAAAAAATAACTACAGTATTTTTATTCCAACTGTTGCAATTTGATTATGAGGTCTGAGAAATAATTATTTATTTTACAACTTGCTTCTGTTTTTGACGTTTGTTCTATATATTCATTACCTACTTCTACACTTCCCTGTTTCTTTCCCAAGTCCCTGCACAGCCAATTTTGGATTCCATGGGTTTGTGCACATTTCAGTATAAAGGTCACACTATCAGGGACAGTGTTCAGCAAAGGTCAGAGTCTTCTTCAGCTTGTTCTCAGTTTGTCAGTATTGTAATTGATAATCTGAGGTCAAGGTTTACAGAGGAGGGGGAAACATCTGTATTAGGGGCCCTTACAGAGGAGGGGGATACATCTGTATTAGGGGCCCTTACAGAGGAGGGGGATACATCTGTATTAGGTTCCCTTACCAAGTTGTTTGACCCTTCTCTGTATTCCCAGTCAGAATCTGACAATTCTATCCTTTCTGAGGTTTCAAGTGTTGTTAGCTCTTACTTGTCTTCGTGTGGTTTAGGTGACATTTCTGTTGTTAGTCAGGAGTTGGTAGGTTTTATTTCTTATNTACAGAGGAGGGGGATACATCTGTATTAGGGGCCCTTACAGAGAAGGGGGATACATCTGTATTAGAGGCCCTTACAGAGGAGGGGCATACATCTGTATTAGGGGCCCTTACAGAGGAGGGGGATACATCTGTATTAGGGGCCCTTACAGAGGAGGGGGATACATCTGTATTAGGGGCCCTTACAGAGGAGGGGGATGCATCTGTATTAGGGGCCCTTACCAAGTTGTTTTACCCTTCTCTGTATTCCCAGTCAGAATCTGACAATTCTATCCTTTCTGAGGTTTCAAGTGTTGCTAGCTCTTAATTATCTTCGTGTGGTTTAGATGACATTTCTGTTGTTAGTCAGGAGTTGGTAGGTTTTATTTCTTATGCTTCAGTTCAGGTGTCAAGGTTTCCTAAGCTATTTTCCTCAGTTAAAGACTTAGTCCAATTTACTCTCAGGTCATCTACTACCTATCCAGCTGTTTCAGTGGCTGCTGAGCGCTTGTTAGTGTCACCTGTCAGCACAGTAGACTGTGAGAGGGAGTTTTCCAGGATGAACCTCATCAAGACAGATGTTAGGAACAAGTTAGCGATCAACACCCTGGAGAACTTCATGAGAGTCAGTCTTGCATGACAGTGACGAGACAACGTTCCAGTTCAACAAGGCCTTTGATAAGTGGACTGCAGTAAAGTCCCGCATGATTCTTATGTAACTTTAGTGACAGTTCTGAATGTATGTCTGTATGATATTGTATGTTAACTGTTGTTATATGATAATGTCTATGTTGTTATTTATTGTAATAAATTATATAAATCTTTTTGTTTTTGATGATGAAATCGAAATGAAAAACAGAAGTACAATACAGACATTAACATTTGTACAAACAAATCCGGACCATTTATACATGAAACTGAACATGCCAGGTACATGCAATCGTCCACATTTTCTGTTCGAAAAAATTGGTTCCTTGTACAAATTTTAGCTGGCTCCTAAACTGGCTCCTGACTTTCAAAACTGGCACCTGGCGATTTTTCGGGCTCCTACTTTTTGGGAGCCAGAGCAGCCCCTGAAACCACTGCCATTTTTTAAAACTTGACAAGTTGATTGTTCAACTTTGAAAAGGCTACATATCCCAAGTTTTGCTAAAATAATTAAAAAAAAAGATAAAACAATCCAACACCCAATCTGGTACAGGAAGTGTCTGTTTGTATATTTTTTAATTTGGGATTTAATTTCCACCTGGAATTTCATCAGTAGAAGATTGCCGCGATTCTTGTCAAATTTGTGTATCAATAAATTAAAATTTCTTTACTGCTTGAGTAAAGCCTTTTTCTCTCATTCACATGAATTACAACTGCTTTGTGAATGAGCTTTACTATAAAAAGAAAATTATTTGCAGGAAAGGAGCGACTTCCAAAAAGAAATAAGGCAACTTTAATTTCGCTTTTGAGCCAAGAGAAGGCGAAAATATCGCCCACTTTGTCTAGATTGGTGAGTCATGTAAGTATATATACAGTGGAACCTGTCTAACCCAACACACCAAGGGACCAGGGAAATGTGTCAGATTGTACAGGATGTCGGAATACTCAAGTTATATTTATGTTAACTGAACTACTTTGGGACCATCAATTTTTGTCGGATGTCACAGGATGTCGGAAAACTCAGGTGTCGGATTGCAGAGGTTCCACTGTATATGTCAGTTGAATATAATATTCCACCATCTGGCAAAGAGCAAATAAATATATATATGTGACATGTGATGACAATATCCCCTTTCTTCGTAAGGTATGGGAATAAAATTAAAATCTGTTTAGCATTTTTTAAACATGTGTTCTCACCTTTTTTATTACAGTTAAATCATCCATCATATACACGTTACCATAGTCACCAAATGTTGTCATGGTTTCAGAATAGACAGGTTTATCACGTCTATAATGCTCATCAAGCTGTCAACATTCAATAAAATATAATAATTTAAGTAATTCATAAATATACAATGAACATATCCCAACATCAAAGAATAAAATATAATCCCATCAAGTTTTCAATATGTGTATGTACCACAGTCTGCAACTTAAGCACTGGTCATATTGCCACTGCCCAGTAAAAATCTGATCACCCCAGTAAGATTACTTGCTTTTTCATCGCAATAGTAAGGGCTGCCATTGCCGTGATCGTATGGTAGTTGGATTTATAACTACCTATGCAATCAGTGCCTATTACAGTTGTGAGTTCGAATCCAGTTCAGGCAAGGTGTACTCGATACAACATTATGTGATAAAGTTCGTCAGTGACTTGTGACAGGTCTGTGGTTTTCTCTGGTTTCCTCCAGCAATAAAACTGTCCACCACAATATAACTGAAATATTGGTGAAAAAGGTGTGAAACACCATAACTCTCTGTCTCATTGCGTTTAAAATGTTCTATTTCACAACTTTTAAGTTCTGGGCAGTAACTTCTGATGTCTAAAATCATAGACTGGAACCATGGTAGTAAGTTAAATTAAAAACTGGCAGCAAAAATTGGTTGAAATAGAATGTGAATACACGGCATTATAGACCCCGCAGTACCATAGGATTGGACTATACATCTTAAAAATAAAATAGTTTTCTAATCCTAAACTTAAATTAAAATTTATAACACAAGTACCTGGGTGTACTACCAGTTTTGTGGTGTGGTTTATCTTTATAGTTATCTGTGTTGTGTTATTTGTTTGTTTGTTCTATGTCTTGTGTCCAGTCTTGCCTGTGTATTTTTTCCAGTCATGATTGCTCTTTTGGTTTTCCCTTATATTTATCCCCAAATATTTCACACTTCAACTTCAAGCAAAAAGAGCTATTCAATAACTATTACTATGAATGAGCTTTAATTCAGGAATATTTGAGATGGTGTGCAATTTCCAAATTATGATGCTGTAATTGTTTGTGTATGGTACACAATGATATATAGTAATACAGGGTTTCAGCCAGGATTTTGAGACCATTAGTCACTTTTGCGTAGCAGAACTTTTTTTTGTAGAAAGTTGTAAAATAAATTATTATTTCTCAGACCTCATAATAAAATTGCAACAATTGGAATAAAAATACTGTAGTTATTTTTTTTTCATTGCAGACACGTGTCTGTTTGTAAATAGTTTTATAAATAGAACGCAGTTGTTAATACCCGGATGCAGATCGATAAAAATCTTATGGGTCCTCGTGCAGTGTATTTCAACGAATTGAATGATCAACCGTTGCATATAAATGAACATATTAAATATGAGAACTAAGATTTCATGTCACAGAAATGTGAATAAATACATCAAAAGTTCGTTTACTTAAAAGTAGCTTTGGTGGATGCGTACTCCTCTTGCATTTTTGGTGACGCCATTTTTATTTTAAAGTTTCTTTAACCAAAATTTATAACTTTTCGAGAAAATCACTTTCAAAATACTTAATGGTTACGATAGATTTCAATAAACATGATATTGACATTTTCATAAATGAAACGTGGCAACAATAGTTCGTTATTCTGGACATATTTTTTTTTCGTTATTCCAGACATTGTGACGAATCGTGCAATGAATGACGATTACAAAAATATGTCCACTTTCAATACTGTGGCATTTTGAGTACATGTCACAACTATAAAAAAAAATAATTATCGTTGATTGAATTCTTTGTCGGGATCATTATCTTTAACCAGGTAAATCAAGCCAGGTGAGATCGAAGATTACGCAATCAAAACAAAAATTCTATAATCCGCATGTCATAAAATTGTCATTGTAGTGACTAATTAGTTTTAATCAGCAAATGAAGAAGAAAAATGGATTTTTACAAACATTTTTCTATGATTTTTTGAAAATTCAAGTGGCGAATTGGGTACGGGAAATACTCGTCACTTTCGAAAATCAATCGTCAATGACGAAAGTGACGAGCGCTAGCTGAATCACTGGTAATAACTGATGACATGGCCTATTAAATACATGTGGCAATATAAGTAATACAAATGTATAGGGTATGCAGCTTTCTTATTTCTGAATTTTCATCCAGGATGGCCATTGAAATGAAACCAGAGGCTCCCAGGAGCCTGTAATCGCTCACCTGGATCAAAGCTGCTTTCAATAACAACGCAACTGCACTGTGGTGCGCTATCTTGGTGGGAGAGTGTGACTGCAGGACATCATTTGGAAAAGGACCATCGAATGACTATTCCATCAAAGTTTGGTTCTAATTGAGCTACTGGTTCCAGACAAGATGGTTTTTATGTGAATTTCCCATAGAGTCCTATGTTAAACTAAGTTCAGCTGTGCAGCCATCTTGGTCAGAGGGCGGGACCACCAGACACAATTTTGGAAGAGGACCATCCAATGAATATTTTATCAAAGTTTGGTTCCAATTGAGCAACTGATTCCAGACAAGAAGATTTTTATGTGAATTTCCCATAGGGTCCTATGTTAAGCTAAGTTCGGCTGTGGGGACCATCTTGGTCGATAGATCTTGACATACTGAACATGTTTGCAGTTTAAACTTAACATCCATCTCTTATAGTTTTTGAAATATAAGACGAAAAGCATTAAAATTTTACAAATTTTATGGAAAAAAGGGCAACAACTCCAAAATGGGTAATGGGATTTACCTCAAAATTGCAGGGTTGGTAGATCTTGACATGCTGAACATGTTTGCCGTTTAAACTTAACATCGGTCTCTTATAGTTTTTGAAAAAAAGGGCGAAAAGTATTAAAATTTTGAAAATTTGATGGAAAAAAGGGCAACAACTCCAAAATGGGTAATGGGATTTACCTCAAAATTGCAGGGTTGGTAGATCTTGACATGCTGAACATGTTTGCCGTTTAAACTTAACATCTATCTCTTATAGTTTTTGAAAAAAAGGGCGAAAAGTATTAAAATTTTGAAAATTTGAT
>MJUT01007523.1:564899-578069 GCA_002080005.1 Gigantidas platifrons
AGAGAGATCTAGAAAGTACAGAAATAATTTAAAGAATGATTCAAAGAAACATGAAGAAGCAAAGAAGAAAGACAAAGAAAGAAAGAACAAGAAAGATTGAATGCCAAAAAAGACAAGTCACTCTTGGAAAAATTAAGAGAGAAAAAGAGAATTGAAATGCAAAATTATAGAGACAAGAAAAAGAAAGAGAAACTTGATAATGCAATAAGAACAAAATCTGGAAAAAAATATCAAGCAACAAAAAAAACGGACAAAGAGCAAAAAGACATATACTGAGAAGAAGAAGCTCAATGAAACTAAAAAGAAAAATGCTGTAATAAGAACACAGAAATGGAGAATGAAAATAAAACTGAGAGACTTGACAAGTACTGACGATAGTTCAGAAATGGACACTGTTGAATCAGCATTTCCAAACAGAATGGCCGAAAATAGGGCACTATGAAAAGTAAAAGATAATTTACCAGCTACTCCACCTAAAAGAGCAAAGTTGATAAGAACATTGGCTACTTCTCCAAGGTGTTCTAAGCATTTAAATGATGTCATTATCAGTCCTGAAGTCAGTCAAAAGGTCATCATAGGTGAACGTTTTATGGAATCATTCAGCACGATTGCCGAGAAGACAATTGCGAGTACATCTCAAGATAGAAGCGGTGGAGTGAAGGCTAGGCGAACATTGAAAAATGTACTTTCAGAGACCTTGAAAGGAAGCAAGAAAATTCAGAGAAAGATTGAAAATAAAATTGGACTGAGGAAACCAAAGAGAAAGATCTCTGGAAGTCCATGGAGGATGATTCCTTCCAGAAAAGTAAGAAAAGATAAGATAAATGATGATCAAAGGAAGGAAATTACAGACTTTTTCATGTCTGGAGAGGTCACAAGAGAAGTGCCAAATAGAAAAGAAGTCAGTAACAAAACAAATATGGGAAAAATGATTATGACAATGCCTATAAAAGAAGCATTTGCTATTTATAAGACAAAATTTCCAACAAGAAAAGTGGACTTCACTGCCTTTTACAAACTTAAACCTAGCAACATAAAAAAAGTGTCCAAAACAAACAGAAGATGCTGTCTATGTCAGTTATGTTGTAACGTTGCATTGTTAGTTGAAGCTGCAAACAAATTTGAAACTGAAAATACTGAAAGTAAAGGGAAATTGACTAAACAGTCTGCTGGGGATATCACAGTATGCAAGTATGATGGAGAATATCCTAAAGCTGAGTGCATGAGAAGAGATTGTCAGAAATGTTATGCCTCTGCTATCATTTATGACTAAAAAAATGGAAGAACATATTTGTGGCCCAATCCCCTGGATATATCTTGGGAGCCAACCATTAATGTAGTTGAATTGCTCAAGGATCCAATATTATCCAAAGAGAGCACTAACAACAGACAAATTGATGTCTTTGATTGAATTACACTTTCTGTTATAGAAGTTTTCTAGAATTTGTGCCGATTGTTTTATATTATAAAACAATTTCATTTTTCTTGTAGTGTCTGTAACGTTTACATCAGGCCCATGATACTTTTTTAAAAAGTTTAAATAGTTGTATTCTATATACTCACTATTTGTATTTTGACCGGTGTTCCTCTTGCTTATATTAAATAGCTAATTTTATTTGAAAAATTAACATTTCTGTCCATAATTGATCTTGTAAATGAAAATATACATATAGATTTGTTACAAGAACACATCATCCTTTTGACTTCACAAAATCTTTTTGATTTATAAAATACTGCAAGCACTTTAACAAATTATAAATATGTTGTTGTTTGTTTTTAAGAATACGAATTATCTTCAGGAAGATTTATTGTAAATGTATTGCTGTTTTCATGATTTTTGTAGTGTCCGCAACGATGGCTACTGATAATTTTACATGTATTCTATTATGTATAATGAACTTGTTTCATAAAGGAAGAACATTCTTTATTAAGATAAGGAAAAATACATAAGTATTAAGAGTATACATGCCAGTTAACAATGTATTAAATTTACTCCATTAGCAATTAAAAGTTCACTATTTACAAATATTGTTACTACAATATGAAAATTTTGTCAAAACAATATTTCACATAATGAAGAGGTGTTATTTTCTTAAGTAACCATTACTGAAAATTATACCAGGTTTTACTATGAGTTTAAGAGAATGATTAGACACAAATCTGAAATTAATACAAAATTTAAAAAAAAAAAATTTTGTAGTGTCTGCAACAAATTTCCACCATTGTTGTACATCAGCTTTCAGATTACTTAATATGTCATGTTGAATTTGATTATGTTTTTTTCTTTTCAAGATGTATATAGTACTAGAAATGTTCATAAAAAATGGAATATTTGTTTAAATAAAAGTTCTTAAGCAATTGATATGTATTACTTTATAAGAATGAAGATCTAGAAAAGCTTCATTTTTTCATTTTATTTTCGATCGAGTTACTTCAATACAGTTTTGAGTACTTATAATTTTGCTAATACATAGTTTAACAAAGTTTAGCAAAGAAAACTGATATACAAATTAATATTGTGCTCCTGATTGAGTATAACACCACCTTTTGGAAGCATTTAAAGAGACATCACTGCCCTACAGTTGACGGTTATATTTTTAAAACCAGATGAGGTTACTTAACAATATTTTGGAATTTGATACTTCACATTATACCCTTCAAGAAAAACACAATAACATACCAGTAAAATAAGTTTGATTTTTTCCATAATTTGTTACATTCTGGTCACATTTATTGTGAAACAGCCCTATATCTAAACTGATAATTACAAAGTGATTAATTCTTTGTTTTCTGAAATTAACCTTATCATCCAACATTATCCTCTCAACATCCAAAACTTTATAATATGTTGTTATCAATCCCACAATTTACATATGCATGACCAAGTAAGAATCTTATAACTAAGTCAATGATTTTCATTTTTCGTGACAAAAGATTTTGACAGATTATTTTGTGTGCATTTTTACAAGAATTCTGTGAAGTATCCCCGTAATACTTCGTACGTTTTGTTTGTCTATTTTTCAGCTATTTTAGAAAAAAATGATAAAAAAGAATTTTTCTCCAAGTTTTTTTTCTTGAATTTTTTCCTAAGGTCATTCTGAAAAACATTGCTACATGTATGTCTTTATTGGAATATGACAATGAAGATATAACATAAAATCTTACCATTAAGATAATCCCTTGGTGTAATTGGACTTTCAATTAATTCTAACTTTTGAGCTTCACTAATGTCATCCTGTTGTAAAATTTCCTTAGTTAAGTATTCTTTATGGCTCTTGTAATCATAATTGTAATCATAATTGTAATCGGTGGCTGACGGCATTGTAAAATTTGAGATGCTACTTGGTAGTCCCGTATCTGCTGAAGTAAACTGAGCAGACGGCAGGCACGTAGCGAATGATGGCGGAGATTTAGAATCTATTTTATCTTGTTTATGACAGTACTTTTTCTGAACATGCGTCAGCGATGAATCCGAAGAATCTGACGTTGACAGACCTGTACTACTATTTGGTTCGTTCAACAGAACATCAAAATCGGGAACGTTCGGAATTTGTATGGATGAATTGCTACCGGTATCTAGACTTGAATGCATCTGTCGTGATGAATTACTTTGATCGCTTGAATGAATTTGTATGGATGAATTGCTGCCTGCTTTATCACTGCTGCCTGTTTCATCATTAGGAGGATTATCTACTGTTACTGAAGATTGATTCATTTCACTTAATAATGGCATCATGTCGCAATTTGGTTCATTTCTGTAAACACTCTTCATTGTTTTTCTCTCGTTACCCGATTCATTGCTACATGTACTTGGACTTAACATCTGTTCGTCTTGACATCCATAATTTTTATAAACTGTAGAATCGCTTTTACTATCTAGAATATCTGAGCTAGTACCTTCCTGACTTATATTGCTATCATCTCCATCAAAGACTGACACTTGACTTGCTTGTGACTGAACAGAGCTATTTTTATCACTATCCCCTGTGCCATAACCACTGGAGCGGAAATTTTGTCTGCGGTGTTCAACATTTTCTTCCTTTTGTTCTGTGGGAATATCTTTGTTTTCAAAAGAACCACAATCTCCCTTTTTTTCCTGAAAACTTACTGATCTAGATAATTTCTTCCTTTTGTTATTTGGCTGCCTCAAGATTGAATCTATTTCTCTAGTTGTGGTCATCGATGGAAAGGTGTCGCTTGAATCACTAGTTTTATTCTCAGAAGAGCTAACAACATCTGGAGAGTTATCAGATAAATTTTGACGTCTATTTTTAACACTTTCTGTTGCATTTTCAACTTCCTTTGGTACAATATCTGGTAAACTAAAAGACCGACGAATTCCATTCTCTTCCAAATTTCCTGACTCCCTTGACCTGCGATAATACTCCCTTTTCAGATCTGCACTTGAACTGGAAGTATTTTCTGAAGTATTTTCTTCACTGCTGCTGAGTTCAGGAACAACCTGGTCCGTCGGCCTTCTTAAAAATACATCGTCATTATACGACGGTACTACATGATCACTGCTTGAAGTTGGACGGAAAACATCGTCCGTTTCCATTGCCGAATTTTGGTTGCAGGCGTCATCAGAATCATCTTCTCCACTTCCAAACAAATCATCGTCAGCAATAGAACACTGTGACAAAAAGAATGGCTGACCCATTTCTGTAATCAAGACTACATCATATGTGTCATAAATAAACTTTCCAAAGCATTATTTTCTGCTAACAGTCAACCTCACTGCCTTTTAATCTGAAAAATAAAATAAAATAAATAATGTAGAAAACAAACTAGCAAGGGTTATGGTGCTTAATGCCACTTTTAACAATATTTCAATTATATTGTGATGGTCAGTTTTATTGGTGGAGGAAACCTGAGTGCCCAGAGAAAACCTATGACCTGTCGCAAGTCAATGACAAACTTTATCACATAATGTTGTATCAATAACACCTTGCCATGAGCGGGATTCGAACTCACACACTATAACTTTAGGTAGACACAGGCACTAGACGTTCAATGAATAAAATGTAGGGGAAATATGGAAAAAATAGTGGCACTGTTATATAATAAAGAGAAGGCTTCCAATGCATTTTCGGCAAAAATGTCAACAAATCGGTTTATTTTTTCGTGTACGGTTTTCGCTTGACCTTTGCGGTATTTATGGATGGAGACCTACCTAATAGTTTCTCTGCCATATAATTTATTGGAGAGCAGACGATCATACTTCACTAAACCATACTTTTGTGACGTTCCCAGAAATATTCGACTTCCATTGTGGAGCGACCATGACATTGCAGGTCCGCACAGAATAATTAGCATATTTAATAAAAGAAAACTAGATATAAACTAGAGGCTCAGACCACTGAGCCTGTATCGCTCACCTGACAATAGAATGATACTGAAGAAATTTCAAAGGGAGATAAATCATTACCTTAACTGTTTTCTATATTTATGCATAAAAGATAATGTCTTCTTCTTCTTCCAAATACAGTGCATCCTTCAATTTGAAGATTATCGCACTTGTGGGCCAGGTGAGCTAAAAAATGATGAAAAAGGGCAATAACTCTTAGAGTTTTTGAAATAAAGGACAAAAGGCATTAACATTTTGAAAATTTGGCGAAAAAAGGGCAATCACTCCAAAATGGATACTCAGATTTACTTAAAAATTGCAGGGTAGGTCGATCTTGACATGCTGAACATGTTTGCAGTTTAAAGTTAACATCTATCTCTTATAGTTTTTGAAATAAAGGACAAAAAGTATTAAAATTTTGAAAATTTGATGAAAAAAAAGCAATAACTCCAAATTGGGTACTCAGATTAACTTCAAAATTGCAGGGTAGGTAGATCTTGATATGCTGCACATCTTTGCAATTTAACTTAACCTTTATCTCTAATAGTTTTTTAAATATCAGACAAAAATGTTTAATTAAAAAAAAAATAGTGAAAAAAGGGCAACAACTCCTAGACGGGTATTCAGATTTACTTCAAAATTGCAGGGCATGTAGATCTTGACAAGCTGAACATGTTTTCAGTTTACACTTAACATCTATCTCTTATAGTTTTTGAAATAAAGGATGAAAAGTATTAACATTTTTAAAATTTGATGAAAAAAAGGCAATAACTCCAAGATAGGTAATCAGATTTTCTTCAACATTTCAGGGTAGTTAGATCTTGACATGCTGCACATGTTTGCTGTTTAAACTTAACATCTATCTCTTATAGTTTTTGAAATAAAAAACAAAAAGTATTAAAATTTAGAAAATTTGATGAAAAAAGGGCAATAACTCCAAGATAGGTGATCAGATTTTCTTCAAAATTGCAGGGTAGTTAGATCTTGCTGTGCTGATCATTTTTACCCTGTCAGATTTCTGATATTATTAACGGTTTTTGAGTTATTACCAAAAACGTGCAACTTTACCATATGTTCTATTTTTAGTAACAGTGGCCATGTTTGTTGGCCGAATGGAACCAAATGAATAAGTTTTATAGAAGATAGTACATAGATGCTTCCTGCTAAGTTTGGCTCCATTTGGCCAAGCAGTTTCAGAGGAGAAGATTGTTTTAACATCAGCCAATCAGAAACAAGAATTGTCCTTGGTGGCCATATTTGTTGGCGGAATGGGATGAAATGAAGAAATTATATAGAGGACCTTATATAGATGCTTCCTGCCAGGTTTGGTTCTATTTGGCCCAGTTGTTTCAGAGGAGTAGATTAAAATATGAAAAAGTTAACGGACGGACGGACGACGGACGCCAAGTGATGGCAATACCTCACATGACCCTTTGGGTCAGGTGAGCTAAAAAAAAAATTACGACCGATAACTGGACAATTGAACAACTAGAGGCTCAGCCCACTGAGTCTGTATCGCTCACCTGACAATAGAATGATACTGAAGCAAATTTCAAAGGGAGATAATCATTACCTTAACTGTTTTCTATAAAAGATAATGTCTTTGGGCCAGGTGAGCTAAAAAATGATGAAACCAGAGGCTCTCAAGAGCCTGTATCATTCACCTGGTTATAAAAAGAACCAATTGGTCCTATGTAAAAACTATGTCCTGTAGTGGTAGACATCTTGGAATTTCGATCAACATCAAAAACACAAAGTTTGTAAAGGACCTTCCAATGATTGATGCACAGTTTAGGTACCAGTTCAATCAGTGCAATAGCTTCAGAGAATAACATATTTCTGTATTTTCCCCATATGGTCCTGTGCTAATACTATGACCATCTTCAATTTCCGATCGGCATAAAAAACCCAGACTTTCAAATGATCCTTCCTGGGCAGTTTGGTTTCAATTGTCCATGTAGTTTAAGAGAAAAAGCGTTTTGAAACATTTTTCCCATAGGGGCCAATGTTAAACTAAGTCCTGCCGTAGCCGCCATTTTGAATTTCATATCGGAACAAAAAACCTATAGTTTGTAGAAGACCATCCAATGAACATTCATGTACAGTTTGGCTTTAATCATATTTGTAGTTTCTGAGAAGAAGGCATTTGAACATTTTCCCATAGGGTCCAATGTTAATATATGTCCTGCGGTGGTGGCCATCTTGGATTTCCGATCGGCATAAAATACTTAACCTTTGTAGAGGACCTTCCAATGATCATTCCTGGGCAGTTTGGTTTCAATTGTCCATGTGGTTTCAGAGAAGAAGCGTTTGAAACATTTTTCCCATAGGATCCAATGTTAAACTACATGTAAGTCCTGCCGTAGCCGCCATTTTGAACTTCATATCGGAACAAAAAACCTACAGTTTGTAGAGGACCATCCAATGAGCATTCATGTACAGTTTGGCTTTAATCATATTTGTAGTTTCTGAGAAGAAGGCATTTGAACATTTTCCCATAGGGTCCAATGTTAATCTATGTCCTGTGGTAGCGGCTATCTTGGATTTCCGATCAGCATAAAAAACAAACTTGGTAAAGGACATTCCAATGATCATTCATTTACAGTTTGGGTTCAGTCAGGTCATTAGTTTCAGAGAAGAAGATCTTTGAAATTTCAGCCAATCAGAGCATATTATTGGCCCTGGCAGCCATGTTGAATATCCGACTGGAACAAAAAACAGAAATTTTGTAGAGGACCATCCAAGGAACATTCCTGCTAAGTTTGGTTCCAATTGGCTCAGTGGTTTCGGTGAAGAAGCTTGAAATGGGAAAAGTTTACAGACGATGGACGCCAAGTGATGGCAATAGTTCACCTGGACCTTTAAAATCATGAGTTATGTAGTATGGATTTCCATTTTTTAGGTTAGAAAATTGTTTCTCTGAAACCAAGTCAAAATATTGGTCTGAGTTGTCCTGGAAAAGTGGTCCGAGTTGTCTTTACAGAGTGGTCAGAGCTCTGTTCCTAAAAAGTAGTCTGATTTTACACAAACTATTGGTCCAAGTTGTCAGGGGCGTAGCTAACCCAAAATGAAGTGTACTCAAATCTGTTTAAGAGTCTGTTGGAAGGTCACAAAGTTACCCTCCCCCACCTCGCAGAGGTGGCCTTACGGCATGGGGTCTGGGGTAAATGGTGCAAAATCCGGCATTCTCGCAATTTCCTGGCACTAAAAATGATACCACGGAAATCCAATTTTCATGAGCAACAAATCAACTTTTGAACATAAATTTTGAGAAATAAAATATTAAGTAGAGCAATAGAAATATGTAGTTGACTTAGAAATTTTATCTTGTCAAATGTGTAGTGGGTTAAGCTTGATTTGGAATCAAATACATATGGTGCAAGGATAGTTTTTACACATCATTTTTGAGAAAATACATACATAAATTGAAGCACATTTCTCAATGTTTTTATTCCGGAAGTAAATTGGTAGTCTTTATTTCAACTCAATTGTCAAAGTTAATCCTGAAAAATCAAGGACCATTTCCTTTCCTTTCTTCTACTAAAGATGTCCAAAACCATGTCTGCTGAGATTTGTTTTTCGCAGTATATGTTCAATAGACCAAGCCCAGGCAAACGATTGGCTGTCATTGTATTTCTCAAGTACTGAGGTATTCACTCTTCTCATAGTACTGAAAGACCGTTCCGCCGAGACCGGCATAGATGCAAATACGTTAAGTATATTGAAGATTCCTGGATACAGATTCTTGTTTACAACATTTAATGTTTCCTGTAAGTTTTTAGGAAAGTCATCGATATCTCCAGTCCATTTTGCTAACCACCTCTGTATTTCTGATCGAGATTCTTCTATGGTAACATCAGCATCATTTGCATATGCATCAAAGATTTCGTCTCCAATTACAGCTAGAGTAAGTTGAGCAATATTTTGTGGGATGTTTGTATTTGTTTGAATTTTTGATTTAGTTTATTAATTTAGTTTTATTCTACCTTATGTCCTAGATTTACCATGTTTTCATTTTTGTCAAAGTTTTCGATGCGTACACAACTGCGTTTTTGCGTACGGGTTGCTACGCGCCTGGTTGTCCTAGAAAAGTGGTCCGAGTTGTCCTTAAAAAGTGGACCGAGTTGTCCATAAGGTGGTCCGAGTTGTCTTAAAAGTGGTCCGAGTTGTCCTGTTTCCGAAATAATGTCCAGGACACTATTTCATGATATTTTGTGTGGAGGACATTATTTCATGGAGGACACTATTTTATGTTACAGCAAGACAATTTTACAAATCAGATACTAGTACACAGAAAACTTACAAGACAGAATTTTCACAATTACTTGTATAGTATGGATATCCGAATGCATTGCATAAATGACATCGTGTATCTGGAATCTGGATGCAAGGACGTCACAGTGTTACACACTGACAGGCAACAGAAAATGGAATAAATATGGATACCTGTACCCACACATTAATGAATACTGTAGTTCGATAAATATTTCACTAAAAAAGATATTCCTAAACACAGCCAGAGTGACACAATGACACAGGTGAACATAAAACTAACATTAAAATACGATTATCGTAACGATAGTCCAATTTCGGAATGTTGTGCAAAAAAATTAATATGGGAAAATATTTTACATAAATATATCCTGTTGGATATCACAGATTTTGGGTGTTTTACCTGTTTACCTTCAAGTTCCAGCACTCCCACGCTGTACCCTCCGGGATTTCGTGGAATTTTCTACACTATATATCAAGTTCAAGGAAATCTAAAGCCAGGTGTAATTAACGATAGTTATCACCGCCATTTTTAAAATTTATAACTCAACATTAGCGCAATGAAAAAAATAAAATTGATCAAAAATTAAGGTTTGAAATTATAATGAGTGTATATAAAATTATTTAACAATTAATTATCTTTACCTTGAGCTAAATTAATTATATGGACAATTAGTGATTTCTTTAAATTGGTTTTAGATATTTAATTGTAATTGCACTATTCCATGTTCAGGTCAAAAAACCCATTGGTGGTTATTTGGGTTTATTGAACAGTAATGCACAGTTAATTTTCTTATTCAATTATAGAAATGTACCTACGTATACATCATTGTTAAATACAACAGAATGTATATAATTTGTTCAGCATAATGAAAATAAAAAGAATTGAAAGGTGTGTGTTTATATCCTGCAATCCAGACCGTCGCCATCTTATCAATGTCTATATTACATGTTTTTAACATCCCCTACAGTATCTATCTCCATAGTCTGGTACTCGTGACCCCTCGGATTTTTTTTTTTGTTATAACAAAAAAAAATCCGAGGGGTCACGAGTACTAGACTACTATCTCCATTGCTCTTTAAAATGGTGCATTATGCGACGTGTTGATAAACAAATATATTAGGTAACCCCAATATTTTTTAGTTTAATTTAATGCTTTATTTATTTATAGAGGATTACAAACAGCCGAAGGCTACAAAGTTGGTCTCCTCAACATACATATGATACAAAACATTATATACAAGACAAGACAAACAATACAACAGTCTATCTCACACTCAATCACTCATAATAGTTAAACAAATTATATTTTCAATAGCAATTTAAAATATTTGCAAAGCATACAATTTATAGAAATCTATTGCTATTTTCAATGAATTCATATACAAACTGAAATATAACTATGTTATCATCCATAGATAAATCATCACTTCCTTGAAGAAAAAGCTCAACTAAATACCTGTTTAATTCATTTTTGAAACTATTTAAATTCACATTTAGACAGAGCAATGATTTAATCTTGTGAAAAAGTGTTTTTCTCAATTCATCATGTTTATCACAGTAAAGAAAACTCTACTGTATCGAATTATCAGTCTGATAACAAGTCTCGCATTATAATAATCAACACATTTGGTTGTTCTTTAGTTTTTATTATTAGCAAGGACGTTTATATAAACGTCCTTGTTATTAGTGTGTATATTTTTCAAGACAGTCCGATCGGCATAGCCATGGGTACAAATTGTGCTCTTTTCTCGCTGACTTGTTCCATTATTCGTACGAGGCAGACTTTATAGCAAGGTTTCTCAAGAAAAAAAAAACGACACGTACCTGGTCCGATCCTTTAATTTCACGTTCTGCTATATGGATGATGCTAATCTCGTTGAGATTAGGATTCCGAAGAAATCATTTCTGTGTTTCTTCATCCTACTCTCGTTTCAAGCCCTATCAAGGGTATTCTGTGTAGTATTTTGTAGATCAATTGTGTTGTTTGTCCTTCTTTGATTTACGTCTTCTGATTACCACATTGATACCTTCAAACATTTCCTGACGAGGAAGAAACATCAACAATGCCGGCCATCTCGCCTAAAACTTTACTTTCGAAATAATTATCTTGTTTTACTTCTTTGGTTACAATCGCCTCAAATTTTGGAACAGAAAGATTTTAGGGGGGAGGGGGATACTTTGCCGCCTCATTTAATGGAAATGCAGTTGTTTCGACTAAAATGGTAACAAATTTTAACATTAGAAAAGTATTCCTTAACTTCAATAGGTGAAAAATGGTAATTTTCAGAAAACAAATTTGCTGTCACATCAAATTTGCAAAGAAGAAGTGGAGATTTGAGAACAAAGCTAAACATAAACTTGAAACCGGTATGCCCCCGCCGGGATTTTGTCAGTAATATATTATATAGTTTGTCTGTTTGATAGAAAACAAAATGTGATATTATGCACACCTTTAGTATACTAGTATATATGCATAAACATGGATCCTACAAAACATCAAAGCTATTCCTAAAAAAAATTATTGATTATTTGGGGTTTGATGGCGACTATCCAAATGTACCTAAAAAATGTAAAAGAAGTTAGCCTTTATATATCCGGATTGACGGACGAACGGATGGACAGGGGAAAACTGGTATGCTCCCATGACTTTCATACTTGACAACCCTACCGATTTACGCGGTAGACTACCGATTTTTAATCTGTTCTACCGCCTACCGATTTTGAATAATATTCTACCGGTTTTGTAAAACATTANTGCTAAAAATCATGACAATCTGTACAAAATATTTTTGCCGACCTAAAAATAAACATGAAGTCCCATTTAAAACTGGTCTCCAAAAAATTCGTCAGTCAAGTACGATGCATACATGACAAAATCTGATGTATCCTACATTATGTAGATTAGCTAAGCATGTCGTTCTCATTCCGCACAGTTATGCCTACTGTGAGACCCTCTTCAGTATGGTAAAAAAAAACTTACCACCGACCTGAGGAGTCAGCTGGGTAGAGGTAAAGAGGATCATGCAGCTACCAGTGTATACACCGATGTACACGGTATTAGGAACCCTCTCTGTGGACTTCTTACCACTAAAATCAATGTGTTTAAAAAGACAATGCCACGAATGGAATCCATCAAATGACTTCTTAAAAGACGGAGCCAAATCGGCAACATATGAAGCTCTCAATTATTAAACATGAATTGATTTGACAGTTAAATATTGATGTTTGAATTATCCTTTTCAATTAATAAAAAAAAATTAAGTTGGTACACATATTTAGTTTCTTTTTATTATGAAAACCGAGGTATCAATTAAAAAAAACGTCGCCAAAGGGGAAGAAAAGTCCAAGAGCTAAAGATCAATGCCGAGTGGCCGATACACTAGATATATTTTCTCAAATATCTTCAACATATACCTATGTTTTTCACTTTCACATATTCGCCAACAGTGTGCAATTGTCAATCGGGCTCAATTTAGTCTGAAAAACGTGTGTGCAATTTTACATTAGACCCAAATGAAATAAAAAAAAAAAAAAAAAAAAAAAAAAA
>MJUT01007523.1:578208-593925 GCA_002080005.1 Gigantidas platifrons
TTTCGGTGGAATTCGACATCTTACACTTTCACAGCAGGTAAGTTTTTCTATGTTTTCATTAAATTCTAATAACCTGTATTCCAAAAAACTTGACAGAATGCGTATGATTGATTGATTCAAGGACTGCATCTTTGTTTTTTTTAATGCATTAGCCGTATAGCGTCATATTTACCATTTTAACAGGTTCTTTTGAACAAGGATAAAATAAAATTATCCCGTTTGACTCTTTATCCTTGAATAATATTCCCGATACTTGTGTTGGTAATGTCAATAGATATGAACACAGTATATGCAAAATTACAGATATGAATACCACAGCATTGCTAAGCACAGGCGCTTGTGTCGAGTCAAAAACATGGCGCTATGTACCTAAAATATCACAAGGCCGGACTCACTCCTACTACCCCTGTCACTTCAACCGCTATTTCCCATGTCAAAATGTCGATAAGACACAAATCGTCTACTGATTTGCGTAGTGAAATGATTTTTCTTCAAGGAAAATCCGTTTTTTATATCTTCCTACCTTCTACACCCCCATACTGACAGATAATCCTCCGATTTTGTTGACACATGACATCAATCAATTGCAATTATTGTATAAAGTGAATGTCTGTTTTGTTTTGTATATCTGATTTATTGTATAATTATGCTGCCCTATTGTGGGCACTTTGATTAGTAATAAAAAAAAAACATTTCATTTCATTTCATATTGTAGGCTGCAAAAGCGAAAGTAGGTCCCCAAAATATGAACTTCTCATTCAATATTTCCGTTGTAAGGCAATAATAAAACAAGAGAACGACCGAAAGGCGGAAAGACATACTTTCGCTTTTGCAGCCTACGATATGATTTTGGCGTCAGAATTGTATTTCCCTGCACATTCGCACACCTCCCCCTAAATGCACCGACCCTTCCAAAAATTTTCAGAATATATACATGAACTATTAAATTTGTCGGACTATCGAACCGTCAGACTATCGAACTGTCGGACTATCGAACTGTCGGACCATCGAACTGTCGGCCGCGATTAAAGAGCTGTCGGACCATCACTACGCATCCATATTTACGATGTGTTCAAGTCCAGAAGAATCTTTTCTACATTTTCAAATTAAATAAGGCTGTATAGTGTATTATATATCCTGCGAGTTCCTAGCCTACACCATAAAAATCATGTTATGCTATTTATTTTTACAATTGTATTCACTTGAAACAATTTCTGAATTCTATTAAAAAATGTTTTACTACCCATTATTAATAGTGTCTGAAGCTTATGTGAAAATATCTTCTTATATACATATCCAGTAACTCTTATTGTTTTTGTTTTTGTTTTATTAATTTTTGCTTTCAAGTAAAATAGTGGTTAGGATTGTGGTGTCACGTTAACGCCCCACTTTCGACAATATTTCCGTTGTATTGTGGCAGTCAGTTTTATTGTTGGAAAGAAATCCAACGACCTGCCGCAACTCATCGATGCAAAATCTACAAATTTTCAAACCTGTACAACTTTACATCAAACGAACAAAACGTTTTACCCATTTATGATCACAAACCCCTCCCTACTCCAATATGTATTTTTTTAATTAATCTATCAATTCCATCTCAGATACAAGTAAGGTAAAACATGCTTATATTATATAATTTCATGCTTTTTGTTTTGCATTTTGTTTGTTTGTTGTGTCTCCGTTTTCTTCATTTTTCAAAGAATTTATTTATAATGTTGTATATGTATATTGTAATTTACTATTGCTGACGCATGTACTATTGTAATTATTTATTTTGTGGAGAGGACCCTTGTAAATTGGTATAATTTGTGTCCAATCCAATTGTTGAAATATTTAGCAATAAAATATGTTTAATCTAATCTAACTCATCGACAAACTTTATCGCATATATATTGTTGTATCCAGTAAACGTTAGGGAATGCCAAGGTTCATTGTGTTCTAAATTCAGAAGGATCTGTCAACTAGAGGAACCATTCATTCTGTCTACAGACTGACGAGAACAACGATAGCACCATAATATAATACCACTGCAAATTTGCTCGCGATCATATAAACATCTTCATACAAGATCAAACACAGTTGTTTTATTCTATGAATGTAGTGAGTGATTGTTATTTAACGCCAAGTAAGCAATTATTAATCTACATAATGACGAGAACATGGTACAGTTCGACGAGTTATTGATGATATCCACTGTGTTTTAGACCAACATTTTTATAGTGCTAGCTCACTGAAACAACAGTCAGCGGACATATACATGTATCGCTCCACTCGGACACATTATTCTGATTTCGAGCGAACCAGTCTTTGCTCTAACTCCTGATTGTGCATGCTTAGCAAGAAGCAGTAAACACAAATTATATATTCTTTGGTTTGAGCCGACCGGTGTATCAGGCTAGACTGACGTCCGACCGCCAGATTGTCCGGCCTTTGTTTCATGGAATCAAAAGAGTTCAGATGCAAATTAGGGTTAAATTTCCTTACAATCGCCACAAGACACAATATTCAGTGAACACTTCTTAAAGGATATAGNAACTCCTGATTGTGCATGCTTAGCAAGAAGCAGTAAACACAAATTATATATTCTTTGGTTTGAGCCGACCGGTGTATCAGGCTAGACTGACGTCCGACCGCCAGATTGTCCGCACGGACATAATTGCCTAGGCAGTATCATCAGGGCCGGACGATTCAGCCTAGGCAATCTGTTCCGACCCTAGGAAATTTTGTCCGGCCTTTGTTTCATGGAATCAAAAGAGTTCAGATTCAAATTAGGGTTAAATTTCCTTACAATCGCCACAAGACACAATATTCAGTGAACACTTCTTAAAGGATATAGTATATATTGAACGAATCTGTTAAGTCAATTATTTGACAAACATGGAAGAGAGCGTTTAAAACGCACTTCTGAAGTATGCAATAGACAAAGAATATCAAGATCATTCACAATTTTCTTCGTTTATCGGAATATTCAATAATGAAATGAATGACTTGTGATTTGTCAGAATTAGTAATAATTAGTACTAGTTTACATATTAACTGGGCAATTGCCGATGGAAGCAATAAACATAATTAAAAATGTCGAGAAAATTCAGTAGTCTATATCTAAGGCCATCCTGTATCACGGTGGTAAGTCGTTACGGACATTTTCGGGAGAAACGGCACATTTAGGATAAAACAACGGACCTTTTCAGATAAAACATGGCGTAGAGATGGATAACGATCGGGAAATCGAAGATTTAAGCAAGACCAACAGGTTTATATTCATTTTAATCTTTTTCACGGAATGAAAGAATTATCAAAGATTTTGTTTAGAATTATTTTTTTCAAATACATTGTATTCTTATAATTTCTCTTCTTGCCTAAACCCATGAACTAATCTTATAAAAGTGTATCACTATATCAGAACTAAACGTACAATTTACCAAAAAGGTTAACAATTTCGAAATAAAGACGAATTATCTAAATTTATCAACCCCATAACACGTGTGCTGGATTTTGACACGACAAAAACGTAAACAACGCTTGTTTGTTTGAAAGAAATTAAAAATAATGACAACAAATCGAAACTATAATCAATTCAGTATTCCGTGAAATAGGTTTTGCTTAAATAGTGTTTTGGAGAACCAGAGAAAAACTTCATTTTCATAGCAACATACTTCACTTTTACCAGAAAATATCCGGAATTGTCCGTTGTTTTATCATAAATGTGCGTTTCTCCCGAAAGTGTCCGTAACGACTTATCACCGTGTGTATCATTTTCCGAAACTGGGACTGAATATTTGTCCATAAGGTCTTGGTACAAATGTATCTACCAATGAATTTCTTGAGAAAAGGACGAGACCTATATAACAAGCTTTACCTTATTAATTTGCAATTATGTATCTGCAAAACAAGTATGCTTAACTTTTCATTATTAATTGCTTATATATATTTTTTTAGTAAACATGAAAGTAGATGATGTTGATGGTGCATACAACTGTCCCATCTGTCAACAACGGTATCGGGTCCGTTCGCCCTACAAGTTCGCCCTGATTATTAAAACGTATTTTAATGAACACAATGGATATTTTAATTTAAAATATAGAAGTAATGATATGAAAAAATATGGAAATTAATTAAAGTTAATTTCAAGCAATTATTACGTATATTGTTTGAAATGCTTAATTGAAATTTATAGCCTTTATTCGATAAAATTAATGATTGTTTCAAGATTTCAAGATTTTATTGAACACTCTGGCAGCTTACACTGCTACATGAGGCAGATATGTACAGTACACATGTATACAATGACGAACACAATAGAAGATAATATGAGTATCTAACATAAATTACATTTATATACACAACATAAATAATCAAGTGCACCTAACACAACATAAATAATCGAGTGCACCTTACCTAAATATAACAGTAACATCCGCTCAACACGTGGACTATATATAAACAGTATTGATAGGTTATAATATTGTGAGGAGTAAATAGATAGTTTGGGATTATAACAAAATTACATGGTAAGGTAAGTTTGGATTACAAATACTTGGTTAATTTCTACATGAAAATTGCCAGATTATTCAGTACCTTAACATTGCAGTGGTAAAGTAGACCCTTGAACTTATCTTCTGTGGGATTAGTTCTGTAATAACCTGGTATATAGACATTTCTCAATCTAACAATATCTGTATTTTTACATGTAAATAAATAATGAAATTCATTTCCCAAAGCTCTGTCGTTACATATGGTGCATAAAACGGTCTTCCCGTGGAACATTGTGCCATCTACCAACTTCTATCGGAAATTTTAAATTTGAGCATCTTAATTTGCATATATACAATCGTTTTTCTTTTTCCAATTTTATTAAATATTTTTCTAAACAAAAATCTGCTTTGAACAAAGAATAAAGTTGACCTCTTAATGAACTATCTATATCACTATGTCATTTTTGTATAAATTGATCACATAATAATTGTTTGACCACAATTTTCACATCATTACTATGCAAAGCACTCTGATTATTCCATACCAAACTTAAGCCAGTTTCATCTAACACTGATTTTACAAACAGCAGCCATTTCGAATTGTAGTTTTCAGATGAATACATACTATATAACAGGTTATACATAATACCAGATAGTTTTGTTTGATTCATTAATAATTTTGTCCAGAAGTTTAATACACGAGTTTTAACCTTTATTGCCAATGGGTATCTACCAGTTTCTCCATATATCATGAAATTTGGAGTACTTGATCTAACAGATAAGATGTTTTTCAAAAAACGTAAATGAACCTTTTCTAAAATATTTATGTTTTCAAAACCCCAGATTTCACAAGCATATAACAATATAGGTTCAATAAGAGAATCAAACAGTTTAAGCTGAAGGTCAATAGGGATAGCCATGTTTCTAGTTTTCCGATATAATGCATACACAGCTTTCTGAGCTTGCTCAACTAGTTTCTTTTTCGCCATATTAAATTTACCATTATAAGAAAACAATAAACCAAGGTATGAATTAGGATTAAACTATTTCAATATTTGAGTCACATAATAGAAAATTTTGATTAGGTATAAATTTTCTTTTTGAAAACACCATAATTTTTGTCTTAACAACGTTTACAGATAATTTCCACATGTTACAGTAATCTTCAAAAATTGTTAGACAATTTTGTAGTTCATTAGAGGATTCTGCTAATATAATGGTATCATCTGCATATAGAAGAATAAAAATCAACATATAAACTCTCAAATGTTCTTGGATTTTTTGTGATATTGTGTGGAGACCTGAAATATAGTTAACACTCAAATACTATTCAAGATCTGATAGGAAAACTGAAAACAAGAAACGGGATAAATTTTCCCATTGACGGACACCAAGATCACATGAGAAAAACCCAGAAATGTCACTACCTTGTTTCACACATGATTTGATACTATCATACATATTAAAAATAACCTTAAGTATTTTCCCAGTAATTTTGTTTTGTATAAGTTTTTGCCATAACCCCATTCTCCAAACAGTATCAAACGCTTTTTTGAAATCAATAAATGCACAATACAGTCTTTTACCAGAAGAAAAATATAATTCTATCAATACATATAAAACAAAAATATTATCTAGTGTTGAAAATCCTTTTCGAAAACCTGCCTGTGACTTAGGTACAATTTCTACTAAATGTGAAAATTTTGATAATCTATCATTTATAATAGAAGTGAAAAGTTTTCCAACTGATGAGACAAGGGTTATACCTCGATAATTATTAGGATTAAGGGGGTCCCCTTTATTTTTATAAATCGACAAAATTATCCCAATCGTCCATCCCTCTGGAATAGATCCTGAATCTAATATTTTATTAAATAATTTTTTATACAAGGGCGTAAGTAGATGTACAGTGGATTTCACATACTCGTTTACAATCAGATCATATCCAGGCGCTTTGCTATTTTTCATATTTTTAACAGCTGAGATTATTTCATCTTCAGTTATTTCCCCATTCAAAATATTATTAACAAATTCATCATCACAATCAGGTAATACAAAATCAACATACTCTTCCTCTTCATTATTAGTATTAAGATTTTTAAAATAATCATATAACTCAATTATAGGTATTTCAGATTTATTTTGGACAGATCTATTCATATTATTAAGAATTTTCCATAATTCTTTAGGTTTTGTTTCGGATGTTTTACGAAGATCATTCTCTAGTTTGAACTGATGTTCGTGAAAACATTTATTCATCATATATTTGTATTCTTTACTTGCCACTTTCAATGCGTGTCGAGTTTCATAAGTTTTTAGCGAGTTATATTTTTTCTTCGCCTCATGAAATTTACCTCTCTTTTCATGACACTCATTATTAAACCATGGTTGAAATATTTTTTGTCTCTGCGCTAATTCCATCTGTCGATTTACTGTATTTGTATATATTGTATATATTTGTAGTTTAATATGTTCATTTATTTGTAACTTCTCTGTATATGTGCTATGCACTGTCAGTTTGAGAAATAAAGATATAATCAGGTATCAGTTTTTAGCGAGTTATGTTTTTCTTCGCCTCATGAAATTTACCTCTCTTTTCATGACACTCATTATTAAACCATGGTTGAAATATTTTTTGTCTCTGCTTTCTGGGACCNTGATTTAACAAGTCATTTGTTACAAGTTTACTTTCCACACTGTCAACAAATTGATTTTTCATTTCAGCCTTCCAGCGAATAGGATAACGTGTCTGTATAGTATTCTCTGGGGCGTCTATGCAAATCATCATTTGACAGTATTGAAAGAGTAACATGTAATCTGCCATGTACATCACTGAGTAAAGGGTCAAAATCAATAACCTGAAATTCTGATATAAAGGGAAATAAATCTGGCGATACAATCAGATAGTCAATAAGGCTTGTTCGATTACTCGTTACTTTACCTGTGCCACCATCAATACCAGTTCTATCATTACAAATAAACAAACTATTATTTTTACAAAAATTCAATAACTTCGTACCGGAAGAATTACATCTACCAGTATCTCCACTGTCTCTTTCTAGTGGAATATTATGTAGTAACAGCTTCTGATAATCATATAAATAATCATTGATATCATTTATACCATCAATATTTAGAATTTGCACCAGATCATCATTTGGTTTAATATAATCTAAACATGTACCAGTTCTTGCATTAAAATCGCCAATATATACAGCAAACACATTTTCTTCATATAAAGATATAAATTCTCTCTCTAGATTATCAAAAACTTCAGGCGAAAAATATCTGGAATTTTCAGGAGGTATGTAAATACTACCTAGTAAAATATTAATATTTTCTGAAAGAGAGCTGATCTTTGCCCATAATACATAATCTGATTCGCTATGTAGAAATGTAATGTGCCTTTGTAAAACAGATTTATAAATAACAGTAATACCCCCAGATTTTTTGTCAAAATGTTTTCTATTTTTTGAAAAATAGCTATAACCATCTGGTAACTTAAGAACATCTAAATCATCTGTTTTTGTTTCCGTACATACAAAGATATCATAAGATTTTATAAAATCATGGAATTCCTGATATAATAATTTGTTTTTTATACCACATACATTAAGACATGATATTTTCAAACTGTTTAATTTGTCACAATGTTGTTTTTTTTATTAAACTGTCCTCTTGTATGCCTGGCCTATCTGTAATTTGGAACTTCAGAGGGTGGTTGAGCAGGGGGACCAAAGTGCTGCATCAAAAACGGATGACCTTGGTCGCGGTTCATAGAAGGATTGGGACGGTTTTCGTAGTTGCGTGTCTGCATAACATCTTCTGGGTAAACACGTTGACCATTTACAAATAACTTGTCCTCTCTGAATCTGACAGTTTTACCCAGACGTTGTTCGCGTTTGAATACTGGATACTTCGGCGCTCTATTATTTCGTGGGGGAATTGTTCATACACACTATAGCTTGTATCTCTGAGCATAAGTGGGGCCGCCCTCAATACTTGGTTCCTGTCCTTCCTTCGTTCAAACTTGGCAACGATCGTGCGCGGTTTTCTGTCATTTCTCGGTCTGAGTCGGTGATTTCATAATTACAATTATTGATTGGGGATTATTGTATCTTTGATCTCTTTATTTTCATTCATTGATGGCGTTGGTTCTGTAATTATGCACTTGTAAGCTTGGTATGAGTAAAACAAATTGAAACCAATTGCAAGCATAAAAGAATTATATACCTCACAGCTTGGGTTCTTTGATCTCATGTGTTTTGACAAATTTCATACATATACTGATGGAATCTGATATTTCCTCATGTAACAGTTAAACATATAATATTATTTTACTTATTTTTTTTTTTTATATATTTCCAAAAGTTAAAATTTTGGCAATTTTTGCGCGGAGTTATTATCGATGTCAAGTACCTCATTAACAACAAAGTAGGGTTAACGTGTATCTAGAAGTAGGGAATGCCCAACTCAATACGATACACTATACCTACGAAACTGGGATTTGCCACACGGTTTAAGTAATTTTTATGCTAAGTTTATAATTGACAGCAGTTAATTTTGGTTCAAGTTATAAATAATACAAATTATAATACTCAAATGACAGTCATTCAATTAAAAATAAAATAAATTTAAAACATCTTCACTTCTTCGGTTTAAAAACGTCTAATATTCTAAAACTCACACTATTTAATAAATAAACATCAATTTAAAAGTTAGTAATAATAGAATCATACAAAATTTTAATATACAAATTTTTATGGGCGCAATTTCTCACTGAGAAAGCCGCCGTCAAATAATATATAAGACTATTTCCTCATAATAATGTAACAGTTAAACATATAGTATTATTTTACTTAAAGTGCCATACCAGCCTAAGAATCCATTTTTTCCCGAAAATAGTTTCACAAAATTGGCATCATTCTCAAACAAATGCAAAAAATCCGATTTAAAAATTCATCGTAATAACCGAGATAAACGTACAGGTAATGTTTTCTATTTTCACACACCTGGCTAATTTTATCGATCGGTGATTTCCGTGATTGTACCGGACAAGCTATTAGCAACAAAGTGTTAAAATGATAACAAATACAGACTTACTTCCTCAGAGGTATCACTTTCTTTTGGGTATGGGAAAAGACCTAAATGCATTTCCATTTGATAATGATATGAAAAAGGCACATTTTGGTACCAAACTTTGTATATATCATGAAAAAACAGTTTCAGTATATCAAAGAAACACTATTTTTACTGTATATTTAAAAAAATCTGGTAACTAAAGTTTTCATACAAGCATAAAAAATATGATCTAATGAGGCTTAATAGTTGTAAATCAATTATTTATATATGCCTAATAAATATAACAAAAGATAAGTTGATCATTGGTGGTATAAACTAGAGGTAACCAAATGAAAATACTGTCCATTTTTTATGTTTTGTCACACTCGTGACACATTTTTCTAAAAGATAAATACACCAAATATCAAGCTAAATGCAATCATTGTTGGTCACAATAACTTTTTTAAGTAGTAGTACATAGTCTATTTTGACTGAAAAAATGTTTCCCTTGAATATATTTCATTTTTGCATTATTATGATGTTATTTCAATCATATTTTATCATATTCTAAGTACATGTAATACTATCATAATTATAAAAAATGACAACTAAATTTTCAACCATTTATACATCTTTTCAAGAGTATTGTGCTTATTGAGAATTAAATAATTTCCCGAGACAATTACAAGCAGTTTTATGGAGGCTATATGCTTACACAATAATCTATTTCTTAAATAAAATTGTCACACTCCTGACTCCCTCTAGAAAATAAACCTGTGGAGCTGAAAATAATATAACCAACTTATTCTTTCCAAACTAAAGGTTATATTTCTTCAAAAGCTTATATTTCTTACACTTTACTTTCTTTATTTCTCTAAAACCAAATTACAATGGTACAGAAAACATAATAAACACAGATTATTACAATAAATGTAGTACGAATGTAGCAGTACATGGAGGTAATAACAGAGTATTAGTCAAATATTATAACATTTTCCATTTACATATCATTTAAGTAGGAAAAACAAAAAAACAAAAAACAAAAGACAAACACAGCACACACACAAAATTGTTTATAGATTACCCAGGAGAGTTTAGTTTTTTGTTGACAATTCGTATAAATTTACAGAAATTGTTCAGATCAGAAGGATTTTTACTATTCATGAGTTCTTTAAACTTCATAGCATTTGGTCTATTAATATATTTAGCTTTTAATAATTTCTTTCTATCATAATGGAAAAAACAGCATGTAAAGATGTAATGAAATTCATCACCGATATTGTTAGTATTGCACAATAAACATTTTCTGTTTTCTCTGTTGATATTTTGCCATCTTCCAGATTCTATGGAAAGTTTATGATTGAGTGTTCTAAATCTACAAAAAGTAATAATATTTTTGTCATCTAGGATTTTAAAATAATCTTCTAGTTTATAATCCTCTTTGTAAATTCTATAGTTGAGTGATTTCGGCGAATTTTGTAAATCGGAAAGCCAAAGTTGTCTAAACTGATCGGTAAGATTCTGTTTAATGGTACAATACAACCAATTTGGATTTAATGCATATTGATTATTCCATACATCTAAGACTGATTTTACATATTTTAGCCAAGTAACATTGTTTTGATATTTCCTCAAAGCAAGATTGTATAAGACCGAAGGCAGTTTCTCCTGTTTACCTAGAACTAGTTTTGTCCAGTATTTAATAATTCGAAGTTTAATAAATATGTCTAGTGGATAGCGCCCCAATTCACCATAAACCATAAAATCAGGCGTCGATTTTTTGCCGTGCATCAAAAGTTTGCAAAATTTTAGGTGAACCCTTTCTATAATAGAATTATTACCTGTCCCCCAGACTTCACACCCATATAATAGAATCGGCTGTATAACTTTATCAAATAAATCAAGTTGACATTCAATGGACAGATTATGAATTCGTCCTTTTCGAAGAATGTCATACATAGCACGGGTTGCTTTCTCTGCATTTGCTTTCTTGGCTTTCGCAAAACTACCTGATCTCGATAGTAAAACACCCAAATATGTGAATTCACTGACAATATCAATATTGATATCATTATACTTAAACGACATATTATTTGGAAGCCTGCCTTTAGAGAATATGACAATCTTACTTTTATCTACATTTACTTTCAGTTTCCATATATTACAATAATTATTCAAAGAATCCAATTGTTTTTGTAAATCAGTAGGGGATTCTGACAATAAGACAGTGTCGTCAGCATAAAGTATAGTAAATAGTTTCAAAAAAAGATTCAATTCACTTTCTATCTCGTCTGAGATACTTTTTAAATCAACTATATTTGTACTTTGTAAAAAATCTTCTAAATCGTTCACATATAAAGAAAACAGAAGTTGGTGAAAGATTTTCCCCTTGTCTTACACCAACTTCACATGGAAAAAAATCTGAATGTTCACAACCGTAAAAAACACGGGATTTTATATTGCTGTACATATTTACAATAACATCATACATCTTTACGTTTATTGAAGTTTTGATTAGTTTTGACCACAAGCCAGGACGCCACACGGTATCAAAAGCCTTTGCAAAGTCAATAAAGGCACAGTATAATTTCTTTTTCTTTAATTTTAATAGTTCAAATAGAAAATGTAATGATAAGATACTATCAGTAGTTGAGTATCCGTTTCTAAAGCCTGACTGATTTTCGTTTAACAGTAAAGAATTTTCAACAAAATCATTCAATCTATTATTCAAAACAGATGTAAATAATTTACTTAAAGAGCTCAAAATCGTTATTGGTCTGTAGTTTTTGGGATCACACTTTCTCCCTTATTTTTATAAAAAGGAATAATGTTGCCCACAAGCCATGTTTCTGGAACATTTCCCGTGTTAAAAATAATATTAAATAGTTTAACATAAATTGGCATCAGCATTCGAGACGTACTTTTGATATATTCATTAATGATAAGATCATCACCGGATGCTTTACCATCTTACAGATAACAGTAAATATTAAAAGAAGATTCAAAATTATGGGTTTTTTTCTTTTTCTAATGATTAGTGTGCTAATTATTTACCCTTTAGGAATTTAACTCATCAAAAATGGTTAAAATGGATTTGAAATTTATTAAAACTAGCAATATCTTTCTTAGTATAAAATTACTTTTTAGTGGTTTTCAAATTACATTGCATGTAGGTTTATTCTGTATCTGTATCATCCTATACAAACCTGTCATACTCCTGACCATTTTTTTGAAAATAAGGAATAAAACAGAACTTTTAAGTTTTTTAAATAAAACTGACAAACATATATACATAACAACTTATTTCATTTAAGGAAATAATGTCAAATTCTGAAGAAAAATTGCAATGAATTTCTCATTCTTTTCTTTAAAATATGTAAATTCTATGGGTTAATAATACTTGCAAGTCTTTTAAAACCTTTCACACATAAAAGCTAGTTTGCAGATGAACTTACAAATAATCCATTATCAATATGATAGCTGTTATCTAATAGCTATTCAAACTTTTATTGAGCATTATGGTCACATGGATGAAATTTGTTCCATCAAATATTTGTCACACTCCTGACGTTTCATCATAAATGAAATTTGAAACATTCAAAACATATATACAAATAGAAAACTCAAAAGGTTGAACTGAGTAAAACTGATATACATATATGTCATATCATTTATCATAAAATCTGTAATACAGTCTAAAGCTTTTTAAGGCATGTAATTTCTCTCTCTTGGAAATTTATCAGAAGTCCTCTCCCAGGAAGAATGTCAGGAGTAGTAAGGTTTGATAGATTTTCTAAGGCCTGGCAACTTCACAATAAGTTTCCCCATGTTTCTCAATAATTTACTCTGCAAAAAAACTTCCTACTGCAATTGCAATCTACATTTAATGTTTTTATGTCAGGAGTGTGACATATTACTGTTGAATGAAAAATTATTGATATATTTTCAAAAATGCTATATCAAAAGAATGAACATGTTTTATGAAAGGCAAGATATATTAAAGTAAGTATTCTGTTTATCTAAAGCAACATACATCAATTTTTCATTTAGAAAAAAATCCATATTTTGACATGTTTTAAGAAAATATAACCCTTTATCATCACTTATTATGAGAAAGGCGTCATGCAATATACAAAAATACTACAATTATTAATTTATTACTTATTGTTTATATGTAATTAAATTGAAAATATTGCGGAAGTTTGTAGAAGCATGGTTTATTATTTTTTTTATTTAAAAGATATACCTATTTAAAGTGTCACACTCCTGACATTAGTTATTTTGATCTCCTAGCTATGATATGTCATATATTGGAGCTATTTCCAACTTTTTTCTTTCATTGTGTTTGGAGCTTTTGGAAAATAAAGAAAATTGTGAACTATTAAAACATACAACATAGTACTATACAACTAAGAAAAAATGTCACACTCCTGACATTTTTTGTGTCTCTCCTTATGCAAGCCCAATTTTACAACTATCATATTCATCCAGTCTAATACTACTAAATTATTATAATTAATTTTTTTTACAACATATTTTGACTTTTCTGAACTAATTAGTCTCAACAATGAAAAACTATTAAGGTTTAATTTGACATTTGTACAATTTTCCAAGTTAAATTTATTCACGTACACTAATTTAAAAAATAGAATATTTTTTTGTCGCATAATCATAGGGTCACAAAACATCTAGATATTTGAAGTAAAATGATACGAAATTATAGAATACCATCTTTCTTTAATATATTTTTCATTTTTTTTTTTTTTATCATCAAGGTAAGTTAAGGCAATTTAAAGTTTGTCACGCTAAACACTCAAAATCAGTTAAATGGAACAGAAATGGGACTAAAATCGTCCGGTATAGTTATTCAAATTTATTTTGAAAAAAAATTGTTTTCTAAAAACTTCTACTTATTGACTGTATAAATAAAGGATGCAAAGTATTGGAGGATGTCAGACAAAAAAATATCGTCATGTAGCATTACCCCATTGAAAATGTTACGTGATTTACGTTACATTTAATGATCTTACACATAATGACACTGATCTCATTCAACTTAGCAATAAAAGGCAATGTTATTGTTCGTGTGTGAAGGTAATATGTTAGCATATACCATATTGGACTTGTCAAACGAATTAACGTACTTGTTTGGGTTATGCAAACCGGTCTAAAGCTGTAACAACAATTGCAAATGTGCGTTTGGCACAAAAAACTAAAACCTTTAATGGCAATTCCTTTGATGTAGTATTTCCTTCACAAATGTGGTGTATTTTACGTTCATTCATAGCCAATACCTATTTCTTGTACTTTTCGTATGCAAAAAAAGTTCAAAGCACACTATGTTGGGAGCAGTTGATAACGAATCATTGGTATGTCAAGGTAACGTAAATCACATAATATTTATTTATTTTTTTATTTGAAATGCACAATTTTACCCCAAGGGGTTGATGGCATACAATTATACAAAAACATATATACAAAGCAGACAAAGGACAATCATTAATTAAGTACAAATTAAAAGAATAACAAGACAGTCTTATACAGACAAATTAAATTTGTAAAATCATACAGTTATAGAGTCCACTTTCCTCAGTATTAAAGACTTTTTAAGGTGTGAAACCTATAATTAATTTCTTTAACATTTTCTACTAAATTTGTGTTTTTTCGAGCCTGCCTGACTATTTTATCTTAAGTTTAACCTTTCTAAGACCATATATTTTCTGAAACGTACATGATTCCTCTACGTTCTGTCAAAATATCAGGGCATGTTTAAAGCCTTGCAGTGAAATGCCAGGCTATGGAAAACACCTACGCTAAAAATAGCTCAGTCGTCCCCGGGAAATTCAATATATATAGGTCATGCATCAAATCCTCCATAGAGGTATTAAAATACAACTATATGCATCAAATTTGGGCTCAAAATAATCATTATATATTTAACTTCAATTATCAATTTTAATTATTCCATTCCATTCAGTATTTGTCACAATACAACAAAGTGAAAGGAACTTTTTTTTAAAAGGGACTACTTTTGTATATGTTCTTAGCTCTGATTGGTTCAATTACTGGTTTGACACCTAAAGAGCAACAAAACTTGCTTCTCTAACCCTTTATTGGCCTTATTTCTATTCCTTAGGAAATATCAACCACAAAAAACCTCATAAGGTATGTGGCTGTCTAA
>MJUT01007523.1:613352-624363 GCA_002080005.1 Gigantidas platifrons
TTGCAGTTAAAAGAGATAATACATAGTTTTGAACTTTCTGGACTCTCGACGCTCGTGCTATCTGCTAGGCTCGGTTTAGGTGGAGGCTCTGTTGTGCTAAAAAAGGCTATTGTGTCGGACTGCATGTAGTAGGTCTATTGCCTGACTGTGCTTGAGCAGTGTAATTTGCTGGGTTCGGGGTTGTATTCGGCCGGACTTGTTGGTGGCAATGATTATGCTTTTCTCCTAATGGTCTACTTCTAGTGTAGTTGGATCTCTGTGCCGAAGGTACGGTATTCTGGTAATGTCCATGTTGTATTTGTACCTCTTGATTAGGTTGTTGTTTATAAACAAGCGGTTGTCCAATAGAACAATTATGGCACTTCAGTGCATTTATGGAACACTTAAAAAGGAATATCAACCTCGGCCGTTGTCCTCGGTCGATATCTCTTTTAAGTGTTCCATAAAACATGTTATTATACCTCATATATGAATTACCGTAAATAGATTAATTTGATTGGACAATGGGTAAAAATCAGAACACTTGATCATACAGGACAAAAATAATATTCCGTGAAATAAATATCATATTCCACCACTTCGGAAGCCTGAAAGGTTTTCCCGCCAGAATTATTGTTCTTTGACAGGAAAACGTCAGAGGCACTCGGAACGCATCATTTGCAGGTAACCGTTACAATGTGGTTTTTAAATATCTGAGTAAACGTTCCAATGGACTTAGAATATGTTTGCCAGCAGTATTTACATATACATGTACATGTACATAGACAATAACAGTGCATTGACTTGACATAAAATCGATATACGGATGAGGCTTAGAATCGGGGAAAATGCGAGGGTTTCCCGAGCATTTTCCCAGATTCGTGCCGAATATGTATATTGAATTTTATGTCAATTCAATGCACTGTTATTGTCTTTATACTGCAATCATTAGTGACATTAATGGATATTACTACCAACATTCAAATTATTTAAAAAGTTAGTTACCCCCAAGAGGCCCCAACTGATTTCTAAATGTTATAAACGGTCAGTGACCGTTTATCACTTGTAAATATACTATCAACGCATTTTGACTGCTCAAATAGAACGATTGCAGTATAAATGTGTTTTCTTGGTTTCATTCGGTATAATAAAACATTTATAGCATGCGGGTACAGGAAATATGAAAATTTATTCACCCACGAGTATCATATTCCCCTGGGGTGATGCCCTCGGGGAATATGATACTCTTGCGTGAATAAATTTTCATATTTCCCCCACCTGCATGCAATAAATGTATAATATCGCATGCACTGAAGTGTCATAAACTGATAATTGTATAATATTTATCACCATAGAACTCTTTATTTTATTTTATTATGTGACTTACGTTACTGAATAGTGAATTACGTTACCCACTTTAATGCGAAGTTCATACACTCATACAATCACCTACAGTTTATGATAATGGCGAATTTGTATATATTGTCATACAATCAACAATTTTAATAATAATAGAAACTAGTTATAGACAAAAATGATTATGAATTTAACCATCAGTCCAATAAGGTGACACTTACCTCAATTTTTATGGCATGACACGTTGTCCATCAGTCAACAGAAAAACGCCATTTTAAGTTTATGATGTCATGTGACACTTAATTTGGTGCTCTGGAGAAAAGATATGCAGAAAAATTGACCGTAGGAAATTTTATTCTGCTATTTAGAAAACGAAAGTCACGTAATTCACGAAATCATACTTTGTCCTGAGTTTGGATACAAAATATCTGGAACAGAAAAGTTTTGTTGATAACTAAATTTCATAGCAAACGGATTCTTATAAACAACTAACCCGTCAAAACCGCTACCTAATGCACTTCTGTTATAAACATGATCACGTAATTCACTTTTCATGTGTAAAATTTTAATTTTAATAATCTCTCTAATTTTTTGTGAAAAAAGAATGAAGGTCAGTTCAAAAGTGTCTCCTTTTTTAAAGATAGAGCATTCAAAAAAATGCTGTATAGTGAAGGTAAGTAGCACTTAAATGTGATACACAGAGCAAGTGAAATAGTAACGTAATTCACAGACATTTATGGGACACCAAAAAACGTTAAATATCAAAATTTACTGTTGTTTTCATTGCCTATTAGTTTCAAATTATGATTTTTAAAACTATGTGCTTGAATATCAACAAATAATAAATGATATACCTGTTTCATGCGTTGTCTACAAACCAGCCAAACTAACTAAATCATTTTTGGGACACTTCATTTTCTTAAAAAAAACAACCTTTCAGATGTCATATTTAAAGAAAAAATAATATAGAAAATGTTTTATTGTCCTGAATATATAAAATTAACATATGTCCAAGTATTAAAACAAAATATTATCTTTCCACTAAATATTTGTTGTCAAAATTTCACAAGGACATGATATTTTTGATTATGTCCCATTTAACTGATTTTGAATGTAAAACGTCACACTCCTGACAAAATTGACCAGTTTTTAGAGGATAACTTTTTAACCGGAAGAGCAATCTCCATGACACTTTGCATGAAGATAACTGTTATCATTGTGCTTGTTTTAAGATATTTACCTTTCTTTCATATCATTTAATATTCAAATTATTCTCTGTAAATGAAAAGTCTTCATTTTTTTTGAAAATCACCCTTATATATAATACAAATTATACTACTAAAATGACCTTAAAGTCAGTCATTCAATTAAATATAAAATAAATTTCAAACATCTTCACTTCTTCGGTTTAAAAACGTCTAATATTCTAAAACTCACACTATTTAATAAATAAACATCAATTTAAAAGTAAGTAATAATAGAAATACAAAGTATACAAAATTCTAATATAAAATTTTTTTATGGGCGCAATTTCTCACTGAGAAAGCCGCTGTCAAATAATACATAAAGTATTTCCTCATTTTGCCATAAATTATGGTCTTGTACTTATGTATTGCGTGTGACTGAGAGGTGCGACCTCGACAGGATGCTATTTCGTGCGACATATGTGAAAGGTGGCAACATAGATTATGTGACACAGGCATCACACTTCAGGAATACAATCTTGCAAGACAAGATAACCAGTTGCAATTTATATGCAGCCATGCAAAGAAAACTACTGGTCTGTCGCAGAGCAGGAGCCTTTGCCAGAGCCAGAGCCTTTACCAGAGATAGATACTGAACCAGAGACACCAGCAAACCCACATTCCAAGGATTGAAACGTTTAACTAGAAACATACACTTTAGCATAGACTTAGATGAAATAGAACATCTTGACTATCAAAAAGAAAAAGTTTCTTTTGAGAAAAGATTAAAAGTTAAATTAAAATATAACTATGAAACATTATTTTTTGAAAAACTTTAACAGAAAACAGCAAACTATTCTTATACAGTAAATTAAAATCTGATTATGAAATCAATGAATATTTACTTCATACAAATTTTGAAAACAGAAGAAATTTATGTAAAATGCGAATTAGTGACCACTTTTTAGAAATAGAAAGAGGTCGTTATAAAAGATTAAAAAGAAATGATAGACTTTGCCAAATGTGCAATATGAATGTAATTGAAGATGAAATTCACTACTTTTTCCATTGTCCAAAACATAATGATATTAGAAAAGAATTAGAAATGAATATACAGAATAATTTTCTAAGTGCACTAAACAATAATGAAAACTATATACAGATAATGTCTTTGCCGAATCATTTGCGGTTTGTTGCTCCATTTATTAAAAAGTCTTTAATACGGAGGAAAGTGGACTCTATAACTATGATTTTACAAATTTAATTTGTCTGTATAAGACTGTCTTGTTATTCTTTTAATTTGTACTTAATTAATGATTGTCCTTTGTCTGCTTTGTATAATTGTATGCCATCAACCCCTTGGGGTAAAATTGTGCATTTCAAATAAATAAATTATTTTTAATATCCTACATTTTCTACCGACTCTGTGGATTCACAAATTGTTACCTGCTTCACTTATTTCAAGGACTGAAATGTTTAACTTTGCTCATTATCGAAACATACAGTCCGTGGACATATCCATGTATAAGCATTGGTCACTTTCGTAAAAATACAGTATATAGCAAATTTTACGACAAAAAACAAAAATTGTCTTTAAATCATAAGAAAATAAAGGAAATCTAACGGAAAATCATGCTAAAATATACAAATAATCTTTAATATTTCTTCTTATTCTGTTGCAAAAATTATCAAAACCAGGACTGGGTTGCACAAACCTCAATTAAATTTAAGTCTCAATTAAAGTGTAAATTAATTTCATGTACCTTTCAAGTAAATTTAAGTGTCCATTAAGCTTTAATTGACACTTAAATTTAATTGAGGTTTGTGCAACCCAGTCCAGTTTAGAAATTACTTCAAAATATTTTTTTTGAACAATGTGGTTATATGAAATATATAGGGTAAATTCTAGTGACGAATACCTATGTCCATTGACTGTACACTTTAGCATGCCGCATATTTAAAATTTCTTAATTTATTATCTATGAGCAATCGCATATCACTTATTTTTCTATTATTTTTAATACCCTACATAATTATAATTATTAGGGCGAACGGACCCACTTTTAGGGCAAACGGACCCACCTTTAGGGCGAACGGACACGGATTTGTCAACAACCATCGGTAAAGGAAGTCATAGGTTGTGACAGGGATCCAAGACGAACTGCCCAATGCATACACTTTGCAGGAAATAAAATAAACTTTACAATAATTTTTTGTTTCCTTGTGTAAATAAAGTATAAACTGCATAGTATTTGTCATAAATTTGTTTTGTATTTTTAGCGTACATTTTGTGATAACAGACCGGACCATATTGCCTGGACCCGGACTATTCCGCCTAGTCTCAAATGTCCGACCGGACGATTCAGCCTAGGCAATATGGTCCGGTCGTACAATCTGGCGGGCTGGACAATATTGCCTGCTACACCGGCTCCCGATCAACCCTACTCAAGGCGAGCACATTAACCTCTATGAATGTGAACAGTATAATTTCATGGGTACTATGATCATTGACATTATACTGAATTTCAAATTATCACTGTTATTTTGCAATTTTGAATTTCATTATTTTTTTTTGTACATCACAACTGGCATATAGACATAGAGTATCACGATGGGTGCCACATGTGGAGCAGGAACTGTATATCCTTCCGAAGTATCTGAGTTCACCCCAGGTTTTAGTGGGGTTTGTATTATTCAATCTTAATTTTCTGTAGTGTTCTGTAGATCATTGTTTGTCCTTTTTATTTTGGCCATTTTCCTTTGATTTACATCTTCTAATTACTTCTCTGGTATCTTCAAACTTTTCTTATGTAAATAAATATATGTTAACGCATTTCACTTGAAATTATAGCAAAGTAATATAGAAAACACTAGCTGCAATAATGTAGCTCCTGTGACAAACTTGTGTCTCGGCAGAGTAAGTGAGCATTTAGGGTTTTATTATTAGAACTAAGAAAACACTTGTGTTAAAAGTTAGCATATATTTTATGCAATATGACAATAAAATGTACATAAAGCAAAGAAAGAACACATCCTTTGGCTTTAAAATAAAACCTTATAAAAACAACAACAAAAATTGGACGGAAAATCGTTCTGTGTGAACACTATTATATGATTTACGAGAGACGATGTTGCCGAATCGTTTTAAAATCAGATTGGTAGTCATGCTGTGTAAAGTAGTTTTATTTGTATGTCATGATTTTTAGAACATAAACATGAGTCATTGCATTATAGACAAGATTTGACTTCATACTGGTACATGTATATAGTATATTGTACAAGCAAATATACAAGAAAACAAATTCTTTGTTTGAATATTTACAATAGGCAGAATTATACTGAGAGATAAAGAAAACAGACAGAAATACTTAAATTTAACAAAAACAATGATCTTACCGTAAAATCACATACATAGATATAATGTAATGGTTAATTGGAAAAAGGTAAAAATTCTCTTGAAGTAAAACATAGGGAATGAAAGCTATTATATGTAGGTATTGAAGATAATTCACAGATATTTACAAATTAGATTGATTGGTTTGGTTTTATGGTGCTTAAAGCCACTTTGAACAATATTTCAGTTATATCGTGGCAATCGGTTTTATTGGTGGAGGAAACCAGAGTACCCGGAGAAAACCACCGACCTGTCGCAAGTCACAGATTGCACAGGTAGTTGTAAATCCAATTACCATACGATTAAAACTACGACGATCCTCAAATTAGATTGACTACATACATCAGGTGTTAGTCATCAGAACTGAAATTAGATTGACTACATACATCAGGTGTTAGTTATCAGAACTGAAATTAGATTGACTACATAAATCAGGTGTTAGTCATCAGAACTGAAATTAGATTGACTACATACATCAAGTGTTAGTTATCAGAACTGAAATTAGATTGACTACATACATCAGGTGTTAGTCATCAGAATTGAAATTAGATTGACTACATACATCAGGTGTTAGTCATCAGAACTGAAATTCAATTGTTACAGTTGAAAAGGACACTCATAAAATGTACATCAGTTAATAACACATCATATAATAATGACGAAATATACATATTTTATATTTAAGAGAAGGGAGTCGTCATTTCAAGGAAAAAAAGAGGTTCATAAAATATTTGACAGCTTGTTGATATATGAACAAACAAAATAGAATATCACCAATCAAATTTCACTTCCAATCTAAAAAAAAATTGAGCACGGTACCATACAATATAATTCTGAAAACTACCAGGAAGTGTACTGTATATGATTTATAACATTCAGTTAAACATTCTACTAAAAAGATAAATAGCATAGTATGTATGCTATAATAACCACTGAATGTGAATTGTAAGTCACATTTCTCTTATGTTGTCAATTAACAAAATTAGATATACACAGATGAAGATCTTCCAATCTATGGATAATTGTAAATGTATCTCATTATAAATAACACAAGCCCTTTATACTTGTTCAAAGTGTACATTAAAAAAAATATTGTCTAGTTTTGTTGTATCCACCAACTATCACAAACTATCAATCTAAATAGAGCTCTGTTGTGGAATATGTCACAATCCACTGTCCTATTATGTGAATATGTCACAATCCACTGTCCTATTATGTGAATATGCCACAATCCACTGTCCTATTATGTGAATATGTCACATTCCACTGTCTTATTATGTGAATATGTCACATTCCACTGTCCTATTATGTGAATATGTCACAATTCACTGTCCTATTATGTGAATATGTCACATTCCACTGTCCTATAATGTGAATATGTCACATTCAAATTGTCCTATTATGTGAATATGTCACATTCAAACTGTCCTATTATGTAAATATGTCACATTCAAATTGTCCTATTATGTGAATATGTCACATTCAAACTGTCCTATTATGTGAATATGTCACATTCAAACTGTCCTATTACGTGAAAATGTCACATTCAAACTGTCCTATTATGTGAATATGTCACATTCCACTGTCCTATTATATGAATATGTCACATTCCACTGTCCTATTATATGAATATGTCACATCTCACTGTGCTTTTATGTGAATATGTCACATTCCACTGTCACTGTGTAGCATCACCACCAGATATAGGTACCCTCGAAGATGGTGGAAAAACAAACGTGAAGTCAGGTAAGGTCAAATTCTTCTTATTTTCATTATATTCTACATTTTTCTGACAAGTAAAGTTTTGTGATATTGATTCCTAATCACGTAGTTACTATTTAAGGCTCATTATGATCCATAATTGGCTTTCTTTCTCTTCAAATCGTCAGAATCGGACCGGGTGGTACCTGTTCAAAGAAGTATGTGACAGTTCAAAGTTGTAAAAAACATGTTTATCCTTCAACTATTCATTTGACATTCTTGTAGAACAAAGTTGTATCATATTTAAGCTTGAACAACACTGTATTTTAAAATAAACTATTGATTTCACAGAGAAATTAATGTAAATCAAGCGGATAAATTGTACGGCGAATAGTTGTTTACTGTACGGGGAATAGATACCTTTCTATTTGCCGTACAGCGATGTCGCTTTATTTATATGAATTTCTCTGTGAAAACAATAGTTTATTTCGAAATACAGTGTTGTTCAAGCTTAAATATGATACAACTTTGTTCTACAAAAACGTCAAATGAATAGTTGAAGGATAAACATGTTTTTTACAACTTTGAACTCGTCACATGCTTCTTTGAACAGGTACCACCCGGTCCGATTCTGACGATTTGAAGAGAAAGAAAGCCAATTATGGATCATAATCAGCCTTAAATAGTAGCAACATTATTAGGAATCAATATCACAAACCTTTATTTGTCAGAAAAACGTAGAATATAATGAAAATAAGAAAAAATTTGACCTTACCTGACTTCACGAGCTACCAATATCCGGTGGTGATGCTACACAGTGATTGTCCTATTATGTAAATATGTCACATTCAAATTGTCCTTTTATGTGAATATGTCACATCCAACTGTCCTATTATGTAAATATGTCACATTCAAATTGTCCTTTTATGTATGTGAATATGTCATATTCAAACTGTCCTTTTATGTGAACATGTCACATCCAACTGTCCTTTTATGTGAATATGACACATTCCACTGTCCTATTATGTAAATATGTCACATCCAACTGTCCTTTTATGTGAACATGTCACATTCCACTGTCCTATTATGTGAATATGTCATATTCAAACTGTCCTATTATGTGAATATGTCACAATCCACTGTCCTATTATGTGAATATGTCACATTCAAACTGTCCTATTATATGAATATGTCACATTCAAATTGTCCTTTTATGTGAATATGTCACATTCCACTGTCCTATTATGTAAATATGTCACATTCAAACTGTCCCATTATGTGAATATGTCACAATCCACTGTCCTATTATGTGAATATGTCACATTCAAACTGTCCTATTATGTGAATATGTCACATTCCACTGTCCTATTATATGCATATGTCATATCCCACTGTCCTTTTATGTGAATATGTCACATTCCACTGTCTTATTATATAAATATGTCACATTCAAACTGTCCTGTTATGTGAATATGTCACAATCCACTGTCCTATCAGTATTATGTGAATATGTCACATTCAAACTGTCCTATTATGTGAATATGTCACATCCCACTGTCCTTTTATGTGAATATGTCACACTCCACTGTCCTATTATGTAAATATGTCACATTCAAATTGTCCTTTTATGTGACTATGTCACATTCCACTGTTCTATTATGTAAATATGTCACATTCAAATTGCCGTTTTATGTGAATATGTCACATTCCACTGTCCTATTATGTAAATATGTCATATTCAAACTGTCCTATTATGTGAGTATGTCACAATCCACTGTCCTATTATGTAAATATGTCACATTCAAATTGTCCTTTTATGTGAATATGTCATATTCAAACTGTCCTTTTATGTGAATATGTCACATCCAACTGTCCTTTTATGTGAATATGACACATTCCACTGTCCTATTATGTAAATATGTCACATCCAACTGTCCTTTTATGTGAACATGTCACATTCCACTGTCCTATTATGTGAATATGTCATATTCAAACTGTCCTATTATGTGAATATGTCACAATCCACTGTCCTATTATGTGAATATGTCACATTCAAACTGTCCTATTATGTGAATATGTCACATTCCACTGTCCTATTATATGCATATGTCATATCCCACTGTCCTTTTATGTGAATATGTCACATTCCACTGTCTTATTATATAAATATGTCACATTCAAACTGTCCTGTTATGTGAATATGTCACAATCCACTGTCCTATCAGTATTATGTGAATATGTCACATTCAAACAGTCCTATTATGTGAATATGTCACATCCCACTGTCCTTTTATGTGAATATGTCACATTCCACTGTCCTATTATGTAAATATGTCACATTCAAATTGTCCTTTTATGTGAATATGTCACATTCCACTGTTCTATTATGTAAATATGTCACATTCAAATTGTCGTTTTATGTGAATATGTCACATTCCACTGTCCTATTATGTAAATATGTCACATTCAAACTGTCCTATTATGTGAGTATGTCACAATCCACTGTCCTATTATGTGAATATGTCACATGCAAACTGTCCTATTATGTAAATATGTCACATCCCACTGTCCTTTTATGTGACTATGTCACAATCCACTGTCCTATTATGTAAATATGTCACATTCAAACTGTCCTATTATGTGAGTATGTCACAATCCACTGTCCTATTATGTGAATATGTCACATGCAAACTGTCCTATTATGTAAATATGTCACATCCCACTGTCCTTTTATGTGACTATGTCACATTCCACTGTCCTATTATGTAAATATGTCACATTCAAATTGTCCTTTTATGTGAATATGTCACATTCCACTGTCCTATTATGTAAATATGTCGCATTCAAATTGTCCTTTTATGTAAATATGTCACAATCCACTGTCCTATTAGTATTATGTGAATATGTCACATTCAAACTGTTCTATTATGTGAATATGTCACATTCAAACTGTCCTATTATGTGAATATGTCACATTCCACTGTCCTATTATGTAAATATGTCACATTCAAACTGTCCTATTATGTGAATATGTCACAATCCACTGTCCTATTATGTGAATATGTCACATTCAAACTGTCCTATTATGTGAATATGTCACATTCAAACTGTCCTATTATGTGAATATGTCACATTCCACTGTCCTATTATATTGCTCTGTCACAAAAAGTCCTGTAAATTTAAAGACTTCAGAGGTTCTCTGTCTGGTGTATCCTGAAAAATAAAAATATATGTTTAAGTATTACTTACTGTACAATCTAATCAAAGTTAGATGTTTGTTGTATCTTTTTTTTCTTTGGTGATACACTAACATGACCTCCTTCTTTTGCTTTGCTACACTAACATCTATTCCAACATGACCCACTTCTTTCCCCTTGTTACACTAACATCTATTCTA
>MJUT01007523.1:628773-639012 GCA_002080005.1 Gigantidas platifrons
AGAAAACGTCTTGAAGAGCCAAAATGGATTTCAATATAACTTAATTTGAAGGAATGGTATATTATTCATCGGGTATGATGTAGAAAACTTATGTATAGACTTTAAAAGGGGTTTGTGTCTTAGCATGTGTCTGTAAGACACATACAATGCCCCCGCGGTTATAATTGCAAAAGGGTAAACCAATGTTTTGCTTATTCAGCATCAAGCAGAAATGACCGAAATAAATGAATCTGTACCTAACAATGTTATGTTCGATTGATTGATTGAATGGGGTTTAATGCCATTCTCAGCAGTATTTCAGCCATATCGTGGCGGTCAGTTTTAGTGGCGGAGGAAGCCGGAGTGCCCGGAGGGAGCTGCAAGTATAAGGAGCATTGTTTACACGTTAACAGGTTTCAGTGACTAAGTTCATGCATCCATAATTTTGTAAAAAATTGTTGAAAGTCAAAATCCATAAAATATGCACACCTTCAGTGTAGGTACTAACTGTCTACAAAATATAAAAGATCTAGCTCAAAAAACTGTAGGAGTTAGCCGGACAAACCATATATCCTATATGGATTTAGCAAAATCTGTCCATGTAAAAAATTGTTGAAATTCAAAATCCATAAAATATGCACACCTTCAGTGTAAGTACTAACTGTCTACAAAATATAAAAGGTCTAGCTCAAAAACTGTAGGAGGAGTTAGCCGGACAAACCATATATCCTATATGGGGGCATAAATGAAAAGTCCAACTACCTGTCATTTTGTAGGAGGAGATAGCCGGATAAACCATGTATTTATATCCGGACAGACGAACATAATGACTAAGTCCAACTAACTGTCATTTTGAGAATATTTGATGAAAATCAAAATCCTGTGGACATGTCCACCTCCATTATGTGTATAAACATCCTGCAAAATATTAAAGCTGTAGCTCTAAAATTGTAGGAGTTGGCCAGACAAACCATGTTCCCTTTATGCAGCTAGTACGAAAAAAATGACTATAAAGTCCAACTACCTGCCATTTTGAGAATATTTGATGAAAATTAAAATCCTGTGCACATGCACACCTCCATTATGTGTATAAACATCCTACAAAATATTAAAGCTGTAAATCCAAAACTGTAGGAGTTAGCGGGACAAACCATGTTCCCTTTATGTAGCTAGTACGAAAAAAAATGACCAAGTCCAACTACCTGTCATTTTGAGAATATTTGATGAAAATAAAAATCCTGTGCACATGCACACCTCCATTATATGTATCCTACAAAATATTAAAGCTGTAGCTCCAAAACTGTAGGAGGAGTTAGCGGGACAAACTATGCATACTATAGTGTGACAAACGGAAGGACGGACGGACAGGGGTAAAACAATATGCGATAGTCGCGGGGGCATAAAAAACGCATATGCTTTAGAATCAAGTTGGAAATGTGCAAAAGGTCTAAAGAAGATCTTAAGCTTTTGAGAAGAAATCAAATATGGGATGTACAGATGGATATAGGACAATTTTAATGCTCCCAACCCCAGCGGTGGCATAAAAAGTCAACAAACCTTCTGTATCTCACTTCTAACTAAAGATCTGACTGTGTTTGGAGATGATGCAAACTTATCTGCCAGCTTCTGTACAAGTCTCTCTATCTTGTAATCTTCTACTGCCTTAGGTTTCTCAGCTATTGAAATATAAATATATGATGTGTCATCTACTGGATTAAGCCGAAAGCTGAGGTCAATATTGGTTTTGCAGGTAAATAAAAACTCTTATTCTATACAAAAGACAGTAATTGTATAATATTCATTGATACAAAAGCCTGTAATTGTTTTATTAAATACTATAATGCTCTATGACATCATCCGGTGAATTTACTTCCAGCAGGTGAATACCATTATTTATTGACTTCTAGACTTGACTTTAGCTAAAGTACGGATATTTATAGTCATTATGTAATAATATTACCTATTCTGCAGCTATGCCATTTGAGCAACAAAAATGCATTGACTGTATAAATGTTTGCTTGTTACAGTCATTGACAGTATATCACTATTTACTATGACATCACAATATAGAACCTTGTAAGTTTTCACTTTGGACATCATCATGAGATGTTTTGTGGGTTTTTGAAGAGGCTTGTTTTCTATTGACATTTTGACTCCATTTTTGATAGATTTTTTCTGCACAATATACGTACATTGTTTTGGAATATAAAATTTCTTTGTATTTGGCAAGCCTTACATTTCTATGTATTCCTAAGCCAAATACAAATAAATTTGTGGGTAGACATGTACCAGTATGTTGCTCCACTCTGACACATTATCCTGATTATGAGCAAAACCTGTATTTACTCTCACTTTTAATACTGTGTGCTCAGCTGGGAAGCAGCAAATACCCAGTTTATAGTCTTTTGTATGACCTGACCATCGCCCGAAATAACGATCCACCGAACTCCAGGCTATCATGCTAACCATTATACCACATTTGCAGTTCTCCTCACTGTTCTATTAACTAACAGTAACTAGGATTAAATATGGCATGTATTCAATTTGTAACTGTTCATGTATTAATACATCTAATAGATTTGACATTTGACCTCTGTCAGAACTTCCAAGGCAGTTCCAGTTGGTTCAACTTTTGACTTTTAAAAACATGAGAAAGGGAAATAATCAACATGATACCATAATGGCATCCCATTAACCGGTTTTACTCCTGCCACAATTTGTGCCTGTCCCAAGCCAGGACCTGGATTTCTGTCATATGTCATGGTCTTTTTGTTTTCAATGATTTGAGGTGAGAGGTCATTATTCGCTTTGTTGATATTGGTGGAATTGTTGACCATCATTGTTTAACCATTTCTGTTCATAGCAACAATAATACATGTACCTTCTTTCTTCTCACTAATCAAATAGGGATGATTGAGAAGCTCCTCAATCCCAGGCCTTACACTTTGATCCCTCGTTAAACATTTCTGAAATAGAAAAAAAAAAATCATGTCTATAGATATACTCTATTAAACAATAAGAAATCAAATAAGTATTGTACATTCACAAACAATTTGAATCCAAAACTATTGCCGAAAATGTAAGGTTAAATCAATGTTATCTTCTTCTGTCAAGAGAGGTAAATAAAATTAGAAATTGAAATATCTGTCTACCAATAAAATGTAAATAAATTCTAGGGTTATGGCATTTAACGTCACTTTAAACAATATTTCAGCTATATCGTGGTGGTCAGTTTTATTGGTGAAGGAAACCATAGTAGCCCTAGATAAAAAACCACCGACCTGTTGCAAATCACTTGACAAACTTTATAACATAATGTTGTATCGAGTACACCTCCCCATGAGCAGGATTTAAACTCTTGACAAACTTTATAACATAATGTTGTATCGAGTACACCTCCCCATGAGCAGGATTTAAACTTACAATTTTAGTGGTGATAAGCACTATTATTATACCTCACATAATAACGAATCAATTCTATTGGTTAAAAGATAATCACATGACATAAAATAATCTGGATATTTTTGCTTCTAATCGCCGCCAACGGTGAATAACCTCAAGAATTACACACGTCCATTGAATAATCCTATTATTCAATGGTGAATAACCTCAAGAATTACACACGTCCATTGAATAACCCTATTATTCAACAGTGAATAACCTCAAGAATTAGACACGTCCATTGAATAACCCTATTATTCAACGGTGTAAAAACATGGAATAATACAATTCCAATATTAAACAGTATATTTCAACTGTTTGTTCGGTATAATAAAACAGCTACAGCCCTCTGAATCGGTGAATATCCAAAATTGTCAACCCCACTAGGGTTATTTCCCTCGGGGAAATAACCCTGGTGGGGTTGACAATTTTGGATATTCACCTCTTCCAAGGGCCGTAATTGTATATTAGCACAGGTATGATCACAACCATGACGGCCCCTAATTTAAATAATTAATTTACTATAGTGACACCTGTCTAAACTGAACCTCCTTGGGACAAACTTTTGTGTATGGAATAGACAGGTGTTCAGTTTATACAGGTTAAATTAACAAAACTTTTCAACAATGGGACTTATTAAAAGTTCAGTTTATACAGGATTCCGTTTTATTCATGGTGCATTTTAGACTGGTTTTATTGCATCTTTTCATTTATGTTTTACTGTTTGAATCAATGCAATATTTTGTATAAGAAGGACCCTCCATGATTTTAGCCCAAATTGCTTAGCTATGAATGCTTAGTCATTTGATTTAGCTTGTCCTTTTCAAAATCTAATATAAGAAAAATAAGCCTAATTTTGCTTTATCATTTAAACATGTATTGCAATTCTTTAAAACACAAATATCTTGCACACTTTGACTTAAAAAACATATCAAGAAATTTCTAATCAATCTAATTTTGTTTCTGTTTTGTTTTCACTAGTGGCAAGTCATTGGCAAATTAAATGAACATTATTATGATAAAGAATTCAGCAATTAAAACAACATAATTTATTCAAAAATGGGCATTCAGGGATTAAATTCTACAAATGTATACAATTTACCAGTTTTGCATAAAATTTGTGCATGCCAAGATGTAGCTGAAAGCAATAGTGCCTGTTAGTTTGGTAATTTTTTTGAAAGTTTTTGTTTTGTGTTGAAAGCTAATATATACCATCAAAACTTGAGTATCAAACGTCGTATTTTCATTGTATTTTTGTATGCAGTTTGTCTCACAGCATCATTAATTATGCATGTTCCAATTTCCAAACTACATGCGCAATGGTACTGATGCTTACACTTCAGTATGAGTTTGAACCCCTCATGTCAGTGGCCTATGTTAATTCTTGTTTTATTATAATTTGCCAAAACTTCTTTCCGGATTCTCTTTCTAGCAGAATCATTTAAATTCTTGTACAAATGTATGCAAGTTTTACATCGGCAGACATTTTTTTTCCTGCAAAAACTGACTTCACGCATGCATATTAAAAGGTCACCTAAGGTCATATGAATAGGGGTGTATATTGTCGTACAGACAGGAATTTATGTTTGACATGTGTTTTCATGAAAATAAAAGAGAATGGATGGATTTTTTACTTTAAAACTCGATAATTAGTGTTAATTTATACTTTTAATGTACTCCTTGTAAAAAATATCTGGACAAAAAAAAAATCACCACAATCAAGGACATTACCTATTGAAATACTGCCAAAATTGGCATTAACACCAATCAATCAACCTGTCTTGCTAAAGAATAATGTCCACACAAATTGTCTTCTTTCTGCATATAATCAGGTCTCTCAATAGGGGGCGGTACCAAGTACTTTTACCCGCCTAAAATGGTCTTTGGTACCTCCTGATTTTAAAGAGTGTTGCATAAGATATTTATGAAAATTGTTCAAATTTTACCAAGGGCAACACAAAGCGTGGCGTATCCCCTCACCTAAAAATTTGACCCTGTGACCTTGAAAATCAATAGGGTTCCAGATTCTCTTAAGGACTAAGTATATAACAAGTGTGGTCAGAATCCATTAAAGGATGTTGATTCTAGAGTGTTCACAAAGATGGTACAGGGTAAAAATTAGACCCTGTGACCTTTACCTTTGACCTTGAAAATCAATAGGGTTCCAGACTCTCCTAAGGACTAAGTATGTACCAAGTTTGGTCAAAATCCATTGAAGGATGTTGATTCTAGAGTGTTCACAAGGATGTTATGCAGTAAAATTTGACCCAGTGACCTTGACCTTTGACCTTGAAAATCAATAGTGTTCCAGATTCTCTTAAGGACTAAGCATGTACCAAGTTTGGTAAAAATCCATTGAAGGATGTTGATTCTAGAGTGTTCACAAGGATGTTACGCCGTAAAAATGTTGACCCGGTGACCTTGACCTTTGACCTTAAAAAAAAATCAATAGGGTTCCAGATTCTCTTAAGGACTAAGTATGTACCAAGTGTGGTCAAAATCCATTAAAGGATGTTGATTCTAGAGTGTTCACAAAGATGGTACAGGGTAAAACTTAGACCCTATGACCTTCACCTTTGACCTTGAAAATCAATAGTGTTCCAGATTCTCTTAAGGACTAAGTATGTACCAAGTTTGGTCAAAATCCATTGAAGGCTGTTGATTCTAGAGTGTTCACAAGGATGTTATGCCGTAAAAATGTTGACCCGGTGACCTTGACCTTGAAAATCAATAGGGTTCCAGATTCTCTTAAGGACTAAGTATGTACCAAGTGTGGTCAAAATCCATTGAAGGATGTTGATTCTAGAGTGTTCACAAAGATGTTACAAGGTAAAAATTAGACCCTGTGACCTTGAAAATCAATAGGGTTCCAGACTCTCCTAGGGACTAAGTATGTACCAAGTTTGGTCAAAATCCATTGAAGGATGTTGATTCTAGAGTGTTCAGAAGGATGTTATGCGGTAAAAATTTGACCCGGTGACCTTGACCTTTGACCTATGACCATGAAAATCAATAGGGTTCCAGATTCTCTTAAGGACTAAGTATATACCAAGTTTGGTCAAAATCCATCAAAGGATGTTGATTCTAGAGTGTTCACAAGGATGTTACGGAAGACGGACGGATGGTAGCTTTACTATATCCCATCGCAACTTCGTTGGCGAGGGGATAATAAAAGTACTGCCTGTAAATAGTGATGTACTAGTAGACTTGAAAAATATTGAAAGCCCTGTAATATAATGGACTTTTTTTTTTACAGAAAAAAAGATGTTCAATGGCCATTAATCTGTTTTTTTTTTGTAAAATTTCAGGTAAAACGGTCTAGACCTGGCCTTATGATCAAAAACTTTTGCACTCCTACCCATAAACATTCATTCAGAATTCCATATCCATTAAATACAGCATTCTGATTGGAAGATTTTTGGAGTATGACTACGAAACTTGTACTTTATAAAGTTTTATGACCTTGATGTCTGGAAAATTAAATCATTTTTGGGAAACTGGTAAATTTACCTTCATCACATCCATGAGCAACTTATCCTCTATCTCTGGAAATTGAATAATATAGTTAGGATTTATGATGGCCTGTAGCTTGGCAAACTGTTTGACAATTCTCTGGAAAGGTGTGTAACCATATACCATATTGTATAGAATACATCCAAGGGACCAAACATCACTCTTAACACCAATCTGAAAAGTAAAACAATTACATGTAATAATAAATTATTAGTGTAATAAAGTCCTAAACAAAATTGGAAGAATGTGTCCATAATACAAGGATGTCCCCACTTCCAGCTTGGGGAAACTGGGGCATAACTCCAGAACAGAAAAGTGGCAAATGACTTGCTTATGTGCTTCCAGTTAAAGAAAATAGGGGCATAACTCCAGAACAGAAAAGTGGCAAATGACTTGCTAATGTGCCTGCTTCCAGTTAAAGAAAATAGGGGCATAACTCCAGAACAGAAAAGTAACAAATGACTTGCTTATGTGCCTGCTTCCAGTTAAAGAAAATAGGGGCATAACTCCAGAACAGAAAAGTGGCAAATGACTTGCTTATGTGCCTGCTTCCAATTAAAGAAAATAGGGGCATAACTCCAGAACAGAAAAGTGGCAAATGACTTGCTAATGTGCCTGCTTCCAGCTAAAGAAAACAGGGGCATAACTCCAGAATGTAAAAGTAGCAAATGGTCTGCCTAAAAGAGAACTTAAGTTACTGAGCATAAACCAAATGTGGGATATACAGATGGACATAAAATTGAATGCCCCCATTGTCTAGCGGTGGGATCATAAAAATCAGCAAATAGACTTTTCCTTAAATGGAGGAGTAAGTGAAGTCGCAAAGCAACTTCCACACCTCGCTTTGTGAGGTGTTCATGCGGCCGCCAGAAGCTCTGGGGTAAATGGTGTAAAATCCTGCATTCTGGACATAACCAAAGACATGATTTTATGCTTCAAACTGCTAAATTTTTTTACTGAAATATTTGTTGGATAAACTGTCAGGGGGCATTTCTTAAGGTTAATCATTACTTTCTTATCAGAAAGTTTATAAATGTTACTTCCACCTTTATTACACTCAGATCATTCATGGGGGTAAAGGTATTTGTCAGCTTATGATGTGTTTGGGCAATTTTTGCCAGTTCCAAATGCTTGTTCGACTTCACATGCTAAACTCAAATCTCCTTTCCTTCCATGAGCTACTGATATATCTACAGCACACATACTACACCATGTAAAAGAATCACCACACTTAGAATTGTTGAAGCAAGGGAACAATTGTTTATATTCATTGAGAAACTTCTGTTTATGTTCTGTTTTTCTCTTTTTCTTGACAGGAGACATCGGCGGTGAAGCTGCCATGTTGAACAAAACACATGCTATACTTCGATATCACCAGAACGCTTTACGATACGACTGAAAAACATTTGAAGCGCCTATGCAAAACCGATTAAAACAAACACGAAGCGGACACGAATGAAAAACCGGATTTTGCAACTAGTCGGAGAAAAGAACTACTAAAATCGGAGAGCGGATTTTGGGGACAAAAATCGGAGATGTTGGCATCTCTGACGTTCTTTCAACAACATGACAACATTCCTATGTTCTCATAATTGTTGATATGTTAAAACTATCTATTACAGAAGTATTGTGTTTATATAAAGACATTAAGATTGACATGTAGAGTATTTTATCTAATGCAAACTACACACGTTATTTCCATATCTTTCACGATTTCCCAACAGCATCCTCTAGAAAACTACATAAAACTTAGTGGTAAGTCTTCCAGGGAAGACATGTGTCGCCTGCGAACTTATTTTCTTTAGATTACTTCATCATTGAAAGTAACATCATGATGAAAGAGCATATCATTCTAAATTTTGTGATATAGTTAGTTTTGACTGTCAGATAAGTTTATGAAAATTCAGTGTTTTCCCTAATTTTCATTGTAAAAGGTCAAAGGCAGCTTTGAACAGGCCACATTTGGATTTCCAAGTACATTTCTATATAAAATGTATGATTTGAACCGACCAAAAAAGTGCTTGAACCAGGCAATTTGGCCTGCTGCCTGTTCTTAGGGAAAACACTGAAATTACAATTTATGACAAATTTTTCGATATAAAAAATATTCTAAGTTCCGTCAAACAGGAAGTGGACATGCGGCAGATTCGAAACTGTCTTACATGATACAGTTCTCCATACTAATGCTGTGTGCCAAATATCAAGAAGCTGGTCTGTGTGGTTCCTGAGAAAAATGTGACGAACAATATTTCGATATCAAAAATATTCTAAGTTCCATCAAACAGGAAGTGGACATGCGGCAGATTCGAAACTGTGTTACATGATACAGTTCTCCATACTAATGCTCTGTGTTAAATATCAAGAAGCTGGTCTGTGTGGTTCCTGAGAAAAATGTGACGAAAATTTTTTCGATATAAAAAATATTGTAAGTTCCGTCAAACAGGAAGTGGACATGCGGCAGATTCGAAACTGTCTTACATGATACAGTTCTCCATACTGATGCTCTGTGCCAAATATCAAGAAGCTGGCCTGTGTGGTTCCTGAGATAAATGTGACGAATTTTTTTTCGATATAAAAAATATTGTAAGTTCCGTCAAACAGGAAGTGGACATGCGGCAGATTTTTCCTGTCTTACATGATACAGTTCTCCATACTGATGCTCTGTGCCAAATATCAAGAAGCTGGCCTGTGTGGTTCCTGAGAAAAATGTGACGAAACATTTTTTGATATAAAAAATATTGTAAGTTCCGTCAAACAGGAAATGGACATGTGGCAGATTCGAAACTGTCTTACACGATACAGTGCTCCATGCCAAATATCAAGAAGCTGGCCTGTGTGGTTCCAGAGAAAAATGCGACAGCAATTATTTTGTGACGCCGACGCCAGACGCCAGATAGTGATCCCTATATGTCGCCTCTGCGTAATGCAGGTGACATAAAAATCAATATATTGAGCGTAAATCAAACAAGATGTTGCACGCTACGTCGTACTAAGACCCCCCACTCGTTCATTTGTAAGTCGCACGGTAAACAGGAAGTAGATGTGCGGTAAACCTGGAAAGGGGAGACACGGTCCAAGTCACCATGCCAAAGCCACATATCAAATATAAAATCATTTCTTCCAGTAGAAGCTGAGATATCTGTTACGAAAGTTTTCATTACGGCAAACATTAAAAATTCTAAGTCGTGCGGTAAACAGTAAATAGATTCGCGGTAAACCTGGAAAGGGGAGACACGGTACAAGTCACCGTGCCAAAGCCATATATCAAATATAAAATCATTTCTTCCAGTAGAAGCTGAGATATCT
>MJUT01007523.1:646902-658211 GCA_002080005.1 Gigantidas platifrons
TAAGACAACTAAAGAATAAACCAGAATCAAACGAATACAACTGGAGCACAGAATTTGAAGGAATTTAACAATACAGCTGGGTGACTGTCTGTGTTTTTTTGTTTGTTTTTTTTGTAATGAATTAATCAAGTAGAGTCACCCTCAAACCACCAATCCCCCTCCCTAGCTGACATTAAAATAAAAAAGACAAATGCAGTCATTTGGTAATTTGGACATCCACTGTGTCAATTATAAGAATTTTTTATCTCAAAAACAAAGAAACTAGCAAAGGATGGGTGTGTGATAACTTTCCTCGACAAATTTCATTTTGTTCTGGGTGCCATCCATGAAAAACATAAATTTAAATATTTTAAAAATCGGACGGTAAAAGTTTGTAAAATTTGGTGCAATGATGTCTATATGTCTATTCTTCAGTGTGACATTTTTGGGTGGAAATTAATTGACAGGAATTTTCTTAATCCGATTTTTAATACCAAGGTGGTCCTCAGGGAATCCCCCCTTTTTTGTCGTTTCCACTGTTTTGCACGTGATTATCTCCAAACAGAATATTCAGATATGCTAGATATTTCATATTTAGTCAACAACAACACTCTCAAGTGTATTCAAGCCAAAATATTCCCATTCAATCAGAAATAATTGTGCATATCTATTACCCACTATTAGAATCTTCTGAAACTAGTATTACCATCTGGCGTCAAGAATACCCCCAAAATTGCTATATTTAGGATGTGCTATGGAGAAAACGGCACGGTGAAATTTTTTGAAACTTTGGCAGGTAATGTATTTAGACATAACTATTCCATGATGCAAATTTAAAAAAAATTGAATGATGGGAAAATTTTAGGGTAAGCCAGGTCTACACCCTTAAGAGGAATAGAAATTTCCTATGCCAAATTGTCAATACATGTACCATCGTTTAGGTTTATAATTCAAGATGAATTTTTCACTGTCAAAGACGATTTTTATAACCAAAATATGCCTAATTTGCATAGTGGGTATAAATCAGCTGAAAGAAAAATTTCACGCAAAATCTGTAGATATATTGTCAGAACTACCCATTGTCATGCACTTGCAGTTTAAATTTGAGTTCATTTTCTCTTAAATAAAGCAGTAATTAGCATTTAATGACATTTTTATTACCGTCTTTTTGTGTCTATTAAACACACTGGTGCATAGAATGCACCCCCTTTCCTTCCTGAAAAATCTGGGAAAATTCTATTTCCTATCTATAGAACGCAGGAAATTCAGTAAAAAATTCACGGCAGAAATCCTCGTTCAAACGGCAAAATACTGCTTACCACAGATCACGTATTTGTTAATCCATGTACCGGTATTTTTGATAAATTTTAGACAGGGAAATGTTAAATTAGTTTTGTTAAAAGAGTTTAAACCGATTATTCTACATTTTGCAAGCGAAAATTAGCTGTTTTGTCAATGCAGGAAGTTTATCGGTAATGTTTAATTTGAAAACAAGTTCAAAACGGCAATGAAAATGATACGGATGGAGCAGTTGATTTTTTTGTCGTTCTTTACGTGAATTATGGTTGTTTTAAATAATAAATATGTAGATACATGTATGTTTAATCTTTAATCAGTATTATTTCATCAAATAATGAACCGTTCATGTGATCAAAGATAGGCAAGCTTGGGTCAAGCTTTAAATAGGAAGTAATTACGATCGATTCAAATAAAGTGAAAACAATACAAAAGTAATAACATTAATTAAGACCTGATCAAAGAGATTATAATTTCTTTTGAAGTGTACTCATATTGTGCCACTGCTACAATATATTATATAATATTGACAGGTGTCCCAGTAAGTTCAGTTATCTTTTCACACCTTGTTATACAATATACTGTCATTGACCTTGTAAACTGCTGAAGTGCTGTAAAAATCGATAATTCAAACAAAGGTTCAATACCCAAACACAGGTAATTTCACCCCAGGAAAAAATAGATTGAAAAAAAGTAAAATATCACACCTCTGATAGCAAACATTTGACAGTTATTCCTGCATTCGTATGGACAATTAGTTCCGAACAACAACACCAATGTACAAGAATGATTATTGACAAACATCAAGAAAATTTACATACCTTTCAAAAAGGCAATGAAAAAGCAATAAATATAATTTTTATACAATTTTATTTTAAATAACACATATATAATTAACACAATTAATGTTATTTGAACAATAATTCACCGATCACTGGGAATATTGCCGTCCGTGAACTCGAAGCTATGCTACCGGCAACTCTCTGCGTGACCTGAGTAAAAGTGTCTGATACTTGTTCTTATGCATAAATGCACCCCAACTACAAATTATCATTTTAAAGCATAAGACCGCATTCTATACATACCTAAAAACGGTATTAGTAATGGCAGTCATATTGAATGGAGGATGGGGCTTTCAGACACAAATTTGAAAGTTTGGTTTCATTTGGTTCAGTGGATTCTGAGGAGAAGATCCATTTGCGTTTTAATCTGAATATGCCTAATATGTATAAATCAGTTGAAAGAAAAATTTGATAGAAACACAGAATAGATGTTAAACTTTTTTTTAAAAGACTATCCAATGATCATCCCAGACAGTTGGGCTAAAAATTAAATGCATAAAGGACTTAAAATAAAAGAATTTATATAATTCTGTGCCAAGGATCATCGTGTTGAAATTTCAGAAGGTTCGCCCCAATAGAATTTAAGTCATTGTGAAAAAGCCATTGGGTCAACAGATTGAAAACGACGAGGAGGAAATACTCATAACATAATATGATCACAAAAAATTTTAGTCATGAAACTAGAAAAGAAGTATGCCCCCGCACTTGATAATTATGGACAATGTTGTTTTGTTAGGAGTGATTTTTAAAAAATGAAGTGTGTCTGTAAGACACAAATGATGCCCCCGCCTGACCATAAGAAATTATAAACAAGCCAAAAACTGTAGTAGGAGCCATACAAACCATGTTTCCATTATGTAGCTATAGCTAGTAAGAAGGAAATGAAGTCCAACAAACTGTCATTATCAAATATTTGATGAAAATCAAAATCCTGTGGACATGCACACCTCCATTATGTGTATAAACATCACACAAAATATAAAAGCTGTAGCTCCAAAACTGTAGGAGGAGATAGCCGGACAAACTATGTATTTATATCCGGACGGACGAACAAAATGACTAAGTCCAACTACCTGTCATTTTGAGAATATTTGAAGAAAATCAAAATCCTGTGGACATGCACATCTCCATTATGTGTATAAACATCCTACAACATATTAAAGTTGTAGCTCCAAAACTGTAGGAGGAGATAGCCGAACAAACCATGTATCTATATCCGGATGGACAAACGGACGAACATGGGTAAATTAATATGCCTCACGACGAAGAAAAAATATATTTCTCATATCATACTTACTAATCATACAGTTTGATAACTTTTGGACAATACTGAAGCTGTGACAATAATTTGATCTCATTTTTGTATCCGTTAATAATTTCTTCATTTGTATCAGTTAGGTTTACAACTTTGATAGCTTTAGATGGTGGCTTGGAATCAGCCACATGATAAACCTACAAAGAAAATAATAATATTGCTATTTTATAACTGACAGACAATTAATGTAGACAATTCTATATACAACTTATAATTTGTTTGTGGTGGTGGTAAATTGTCCAACTCAATATGAAAACACACTTATCCTGATAATCATCACTGCATTTGTATTGTAACGATCTTTATTTGATTTTCCGATTAGATCAGACAGTTCGATCATGATTTTGGAACCTTGTTTACTTTGGGAACAGTCTCTCTTAAGCCTCTACATTATCTTACCTTACTAGACCCTCCTCTGCCAATCATTTCTAAGATCATGTACACAACATTATTAACAGTTATAGTCTCCATGTCTTGCATAACCTGCAAATAACAATAATCAAGATGTTAGTTAAATCTTAGTATTTACATTACATTTATAAATGTGACCCTTCCTAAGTAGATTAGATAAATTTAGCCATAATATTGGTTAAGTTTAGGTCAATTTAGCCATAATATTGGTCAAGTTTAGGTCAATTTTGCCATAATATTGGTTAAGCTTAGGTCAATTTGGCCATGATATTGGTTAAGCTTAGGTCAATTTGGCCATGATATTGGTTAAGCTTAGGTCAATTTGGCCATGATATTGGTTAAGCTTAGGTCAATTTGGCCATAATATTGGTTAAGTTTGGGTCAATTTATCCATAATATTGGTTAAGTTTAGGTCAATTTGGCCATAATATTGGTTAAGTTTAGGTCAATTTATCCATAATATTGGTTAAGTTTAGGTCAATTTAGCCATACTACTGGTTAAGTTTAGGTCAATTTGGCCATGATATTGGTTAAGCTTAGGTCAATTTGGCCATAATATTGGTTAAGTTTAGGTCAATTTAGCCATACTATTGGTTAAGTTTAGGTCAATTTGGCCATAATATTGGTTAAGCTTAGGTCAATTTGGTCATGATATTGGTTAAGCTTAGGTCAATTTGGCCATAATATTGGTTAAGTTTAGGTCAATTTATTCATAATATTGGTTAAGTTTAGGTCAATTTAGCCATGTTATTGGTTAAGTTTAAGAAAGTAAGACTGTTGTTTAATGCCAAATGAGCAATTTTACAGTTATATCATGGCAAGAACAAATTACATTCAATGAATGATGATGATCTCTGCTTTGTATTAGCAGGGCATGAAGATAACCATTTCCCGTTTCCCGGGAAAGTAACATGCTGATCGATATTTCCCACCGGGAAAGTGTTATAAGTCCGTTGTTGCTCGTTGTTGTACTTTGCGGTTATCAGATATATCAGTTTCTGAAACTGGTTTATGATTTATTTAAGCCTGAATTCCGTATGTAAAGGTATAAAATTGTATGTACACAATGTATCAGATATCGATGTTGCGGTTTGCTGTTGAACTTTCAGATATTTTGAAATAAAAACTAAATTATAAATTAGATAATATGAGTAGGCACGGCCTATAGAGAGGACAGTAGTCAGTGAATATAATAGATCTTAATAAAGGAAAAAGGAACCGTTCGTTTCAAGTGAAATAGTCGGCCGAATTTCTGTGTACGAAAATGAAAAGATGTTTTGTACCCTCTGTGTAAAATTCCCCAACTTTATAACTAGAAGCATGAAAAAAAGATCTATCAAAAATAATAATCACAAACCAGCAACTAGAAAATTGAATGCCCCCGTCTCAACCTAATCCACCTCAACCCCCCCCTCCCCTCACCCCAATTCCAATTTACTACCTTAACTTTTGGCTTGGTTCTGAGGAATGTGTAGGGGTATAATGCAAAGAAAACGTCTTGAAGAGCCAAAATGGATTTCCAATATAACTTAATTTGAAGGAATGGTATATTATTCATCGGGTATGATGTAGAAAACTTTTGTATAGACTTTAAAAGGGGTTTGTGTCTGTAAGACACATACAATGCCCCCGCAGTTATAATTGCAAAAGGTCAGTGGCTAAGTTCATATATGCATAATTTTGTAAAAAAAAAATTGAAAATCAAAATCCATATAATATGCACAGTTGGTACTAACTGTCTACAAAATATAAAAGGTCGAGCTCAAAAACTGTAGGAAGAGTTAGCCAGACAAACCATATATCTTTTATGGATTTAGCAAAATATGTCTAAGTTCATGCATCCATAATTTTGTAAAAAATTGTTGAAAGTCAAAATCCATAAAATATGCACACCTTCAGTGTAAGTACTAACTGTCTACAAAATATAAAAGGTCTAGCTCAAAAACTGTAGGAGGAGTTAGCCAGACAAATTATGCATACTAAGTGTGACGAACGGACGAACGCACGGACAGGGGTAAAACAATATGCCCCCCGACCAATAGTCACAGGGGCATAAAAATGGTGGGCTGAAACGAAAATAATGTTCTGAAAGACCTTTTAGAAGACTCAAACTTCATCTTTGGTAAAGCAGACACTGTTGATGTTTGCTTGACGTCGTCGCTTCATCCCTTTCAAATGTAAAAAAAAAAAAAAATCCCTACCTACCTACCCACCTGCTGATAGTGTGGGTTGGCAATGCCAAACACACAATATTTTAAGGGTGGCCTTGTTAAACTTTAAAGGAAAAGGCCATGGTCTTGACAAGTTAGCGTGAAAATTTAAATGACAGTAAAAAAAAGACATTTGTGTTAATGAATGTTAAAAATAGTATACTAAACAACTTTGAAAACGCACCACTCTTATGTTTCATTTTAAAAAATAATAATGTGAATTTATTTTGTGTCAGTAATATATTTTTATTATAACCCATAGGCTAGCTAATCAATTACAGGTAAGTTTTGACCTGGTGCTCAATCAACCGACGCGTTAGGCAAACAGGTTCAAAAACTGGTTTTTTGCACGTGCAATCAATGGTGATAAGTTTTTCAAAATGTTTTGACTGCTTTTATCAAGCTATTGACACCAGGCATAGAAGGAAACTTCAACTTCTGTGTTTGCTTAATTCTCAAAGGTAAATTTCAATGGCTCGTCTCAGAGCTGATGAACGTAACCAGGCATTGGGTATGTTACGTGCCNGGACGGACGGACAAGGGTAAAACAATATGCCCCCCGACCAATAGTCGCGGGGGCATAAAAATGTAGTTTTAATTAGATTCAAATCTCAAATTGATTATAAACACACAAAAAACAAAGTAAGAAAAATCAATTTATTTTCAAACAACAAAACCCTTTCAGTTATGCTCAGAATGCAGGATTTTTGCATTAAATATTTCAAAATTTTCATATGGAGGCATGTCCCAAAACCTCCTAGATAAATTACGCGGGCTTCGTGGGCCTCAACGGGAAAGTAAATTTTTTATTTCACTTTCCCTTGGGTAAGTGACTTAAAAAATAATTCTTCATGCCCTGACTAGACCAACACTTAGTTGGATCTTTATAGTACTAGCTCACTGAAAAAACAGTTCAAGGGTAAACATGTCGATCCACTCAGACACATTAACCTGATTCCAAGCCAACCAAACTTTGCTCTTTCTCCTTAAGGTTCGTGCTTAGCAGAGAAGCAGCAAATACTAATTTTAGTCTTTGGTTTCACCCGACCGTGCTCCAAACACGATCTTCCACAATGATAACCATTACATCAACAATGCGGTTTAGTTTAAGTAAGAGACCTTGAGTTTTAACAGCAAATAAAGAAACTTTATAATGAAATGATCTTAAGATGGCATAGTATAAGGTTGTGTGATGTAAAACAATGTTTAGCTTTGCCATAACCAACCCTCGAACAGCTGAAGGTACTGTGACAGTGAGTAAAGCTCATAAAATAATACCCATTCTTTATTCTGCTTAACATACATGTACATACTATTAAATACTGTTGCCTTAGTGATTTAAATCCATTACTGGGTTATCTCCCCTTCAAAATAACTTGTCTGACTTTGACATTAATACATATTTCAAATACAAATGTATGAAGTTCAGATTTTCAACAGACAATGAAATCGTAAAAAATTACTAATTAACATAAACAATAGTATCACAAAAGACAAGTATTTCCTGTACAATGTACAAATAATGGCCATAATTTTGATATTTTGTACAATGTACAAATAATGGCCATAATTTTGATATTTTGTGCAATGTACAAATAATGGCCATAATTTTGATATTTTGTGCAATGTACAAATAATGGCCATAATTTTGATATTTTGTATCATGTACAAATAATGGCCATAATTTTGATATTTTGTACAATGTACCAATAATGGCCATAATTTTGATATTTTGTTCAATGTACTAATAATGGCCATAATTTTGATATTTTGTACAATGTATAAATAATGGCCAAAATTTTGATATTTTGTGCAATGTACAAATAATGGCCATAATTTTGATATTTCCACATTGTTGATATCATTTTCAACTATTGATTAGAGTCGTCCAAGGAAAGTTGTTGTCCTCCAAAATTGACATGAATAAGCAATAGATATAAATAATATGAAAAGAAAGTTTAAACATTAAACAGTTTGAACAATCCCAATAATAATATCAGCAAAACGTACAAACGACATATGAAGTTTGGAAATCCAGGTTCTGGCTTGGGACAGACATAATAATGTGGCAGTATTAAACCAGTTATTGGAATTCCAACGTATCATCTCAAAAAGATTAATCTTGAGAAAAATACTAGCTGTGCCACAGGCACAAACCTTGCTAAAGGCAATTTTGTGTGAATTATTTTGTATAGTAATCACCTCCCATGAGGCCACTTTCCAAAGGGGGTGGCCTTACTACAGGTACAGTCCCTTCCAAGGGAACATTGAAATAAGGTCACACAAGATAAGTGGTCGCTTAATGCTGGTTTAATCAATATAAAATGCACGCCTATGTGAAGGGAATTTAAAGATAAGGTCATATAATACAAGTTATTGCTTAATAGAGGTGGTCACTAGAAGAAGGTTTGACTGTATATGTATCTCTTGTTAGAAGGTTTGACTGTATATGTATTTCTTGTAAGAATGTTTGACTGTATATGTATCTCTAGCTAGAAGGTTTGACTGTATATGTATTTCTTGTAAAAATGTTTGAATGTATATGTATTTCTTGTAAGAATGTTTGACTGTATATGTATTTCTTGTAAGAATGTTTGACTGTACATGTATCTCTTGTTAGAAGGTTTGACTGTATATGTATTTCTTGTTAGAAGGTTTGACTGTATATGTATCTCTTGTAAGAATGTTTGACTGTATATGTATCTCTTGTTAGGTTTGACTGTATATGTATCTCTTGTTAGAAGGTTTGACTGTATATGTATTTCTTGTAAGAAGGTTTGACTGTATATGTATTTCTTGTTAGAAGGTTTGACTCTATATGTATTTCTTGTAAGAATGTTTGACTGTATATGTATCTCTTGTTAGAAGGTTTGACTGTATATGTATCTCTTGTTAGAAGATTTGACTGTATATGTATTTCTTGTAAGAATGTTTGACTGTATATGTATCTCTTGTTAGAAGGTTTGACTGTATATGTATCTCTAGTTAGAAGGTTTGACTGTATATGTATTTCTTGTAAGAATGTTTGACTGTATATGTATTTCTTGTAAGAAGGTTTGACTGTATATGTATTCAGACCTGTTTACCCCAATTGACACTAAAGAGTAGTATTTGCTCCAGCTCAGCGTAGTTTGGCAATGTTGAGAGTAGTTTTCGGAAATTGAAAACAATGGTTTCTGATTCATGAGCTGGTGTCATACACACACAGTATATACATACCAAATATCTACCTTACATGTACGACTGAAGACCAGAAATTCATACCAAACATATGATTTACCAGGTTCTAGTGGTGGAATATTATACCTGCCAATGGCACCTTTTATTGCAGTGTCCCGTGCTTTCTTCATGAAAAAAGACAATACTGCTAAAGGTATCTGCTGTTGATAAAGGCAGGTTCAGGTTTACAATCAGTTGGCACATTATCGTTTCCAATTTCGTTACTGCTCTCCGTAGGTCGATCTCGCTGTTAGTCATGTTTGGACTGCTTATAAAGGTCTTCATAGAACGATAGTTCTGCTTTACTTTTGCTAGGTCAATGTGGTTTTTGGTTCCAACATGATGACGAACATCACTTTTGCCCCCGTGAGCACATGCAATGTCAATGGCACAGACGGTGCAGTGAAAGAAAGTTTCGCCTTTCTTTGATGCACAAATAAAGTTCCATGTGTCTTGATAGCTGTCCTTAAACCGTTGGCACAATTTTTTTGGCAGAGGACCTTCATCATCATTGTTGCTCAAATCCTGTTTACCATCCCGCTTGGCCATTTTTTTTACCTTCAGATCACGGTCGTAGACACGCTTTACATGGCTTGTCGGATATGTTATTTAAAGTGCTTAATGATGCAGATTACCAGGTTAATTCAATATTACGGATTTTGTGGTACAAAGGAATTTTCAAAAAACGATGTTTGTTCAAGCGTAGAATAGTCAGGTTCAAACGTAGGGCATAATTTACTGTAAAAAAGCGTAGTAAATATGGCGAAAACGTAGTAGTAAACAGGTCTGTGTATTTCTTGTAAGAAGGTTTGACTGTATATGTATTTCTTGTAAGAAGGTTTGACTGTATATGTATTTCTTGTTAGAAGGTTTGACTGTATATGTATTTCTTGTAAGAATGTTTGACTGTATATGTATCTCTAGTTAGAAGGTTTGACTGTATATGTATTTCTTGTTAGAAGGTGTGACTGTATATGTATCTCTTGTAAGAATGTTTGACTATATGTTTCTCTAGTTAGAAGGTTTGACTGTATATGTATTTCTTGTAAGAAGGTTTGACTGTATATGTATTTCTTGTAAGAAGGTTTGACTGTATATGTATCTCTAGTTAGAAGGTTTGACTGTATATGTATTTGTTGTAAGAAGGTTTGACTGTATATGTATTTCTTGTAAGAAGGTTTGACTGTATATGTATTTCTTGTTAGAAGGTTTGACTGTATATGTATTTCTTGTAAGAATGTTTGACTGTATATGTATTTCTTGTAAGAAAGTTTGACTGTATATGTATCTCTTGTAAGAATGTTTGACTGTATATGTATTTCTTGTAAGAAGGTTTGACTGTATATGTATCTCTTGTAAGAATGTTTCAATGTATATGTATTTCTTGTAAGAATGTTTGACTGTATATGTATTTCTTGTAAGAATGTTTGACTGTATATGTATTTCTTGTAAGAAGGTTTGACTGTATATGTATTTCTTGTAAGAATGTTTGACTGTATATGTATCAGGGATCGCGCTGTCGGTCGCCAATGTCGCAATTGGCGATTTTTTTTCTTGACTGGCGACTGAAATCGGCTTCTGGCGATTTTTTTGGCACCTAGATTTCCTTGTGTAAAATTATCTATAATCACTGTGTACCGTAACAAAAATCAATAATCCATAAAATACACTACAATGACAATTTTATTACATGTTACAAGCACGCAATCAACAGATTATAGAATTTTTGTTTTGATTATGTAATCTTTGATCTCACCTGGCTTGATTTACCTGGACAAAGAATTCAATCAACATAATGATTTTTTTAAAGTTATGACATGTACTCAAAATGCCACAGTACATGTATGTATCATATTTAATATGATATTTAAAAAGTGGACATAATAATTTTGTAATCGTCATTCATTGCAGGATTTGTCACAATGTCCGCCATATATTACGTACTATTTTTTTGTCACGTTTCATTTATGAAATTGTCGATATCATGTTTATTGAAAGTATTTTGAAAGTGATTTTCTCAAAAAGTTATAAACTTTA
>MJUT01007523.1:682273-719799 GCA_002080005.1 Gigantidas platifrons
GGGGCTTCTCCGAAGCTTGTACCTTATTAGAATTGTTTACAGAGATAAAAAAAAATGGTACGTTGGGACCAGCGGATTGGACGTTTCCATAAAAATTAACCACTTGTGATGTTTCTGCCACCATCGGAAGAAATAAAATTGAAATTTTCAATAAAGTAATGAAAAGATTTATACATTGCCATATTTTTCACAAAAAAAGAAGAAAAAATGCCTCCCTCATCACTTTTTACAGCAGTAAAAGGATAAAAAAAATGCCGCCCTCCCTCATCAATTTTAACAAAAAAGGGCCTGAGAACCAAGTAATTAACTTTGCATGGCCTTAATTGTTTTATTATATGACACATTTTATATGTTTCTTTCACCCTTGAAATAAGCTTTGACCACGACATTTTCTTTTGTTTACCTTGTTGGAATGTTATATTCACCTGGCGTGACGTCACACCAGTTGATTATAACATTCCAACAAGGTAAACAAAACCACGAGATGATTATAATGTTTTATAAAGATCGTTACTAGGGACATCAGCCAATCAGAAAAAGACATTATCTGAAGTCATATAATAAAACAAATTATTTCTGTTCAACGTACTGTATTTTCTATCATTTTTTGACATCAATATTGTCTCTCCAGATTCTAGTTTTCTCAAAGCTTCCATCACCAATTTCCGTGGTTCCGCTCCTAATAATCTGGCTTTGTCTAAAATCTTCTTAGCTTTTCTCGTATCTCCTGCAAAAAAAACAAAGTATTTGTAACATTTTCTTCATTCTAAATTTATCAATTCATCACATATCATAAACATTTACATATTAATGTATTTCATACACACACTAATTCAAGTTCCCCCAGGGAACTGTCTGTGATAGCTTTATTCCTTTGTTATTCAGTTACTATGGTTATTGGCCAATGTCTTCCTACCTTCTTTGATCTCAAGTTCTGCCAAGGCAATATGAACAACTGCAAACTTCTTCATGATAATCCGAGCCTCAGTCAAAAGATGTATGGCATCCTCTGGCAATTGGCAACTACAATTAAAATTAATAATATATAAAACATGTATAAGAGAATAAAGATAATTTCTTCATCATAGTGATGAAAAGAAAGTTTATACAATGATGGTCAACAATATCAATAATATGAGCAAAATGAACAATCACCTCTGACCTCAACTCATTGAACACAAAAAAACAACAACAACATATGATGTTGGAAATCCAGGTCCAGGCTTGGGACAGGCACAACAATGTGACAGGGTTAAACCAGTACTGGGATCTCAACCATCCTCTCTTTATAACCATGAAACTCACAGGTATAACTGGCAATCTAACTAAAATTAGATGTTTGTATAACCATGAAACTCACAGGTATACCTGGCAATCTAACTAAAATTAGATGTTTCTTTTTTTCTTTTTTCACATTTGTTCTTTGATTTGATTTATTGTGTTTAACGCCACTTTCAGCAATATCTCAGCTATACCATGGCAACCAGTTTTAGTGGTGGAAGAAGACGGAGTACCCGGGGAGAACCACCTACCATTGGAAAGCAACTGGTAAACTTTCACTTGCGGATGCACCCTTTTTTGTGATTTACAAAGCCGGGCACGAACCCACGCCGTATTGGTGATATGCTCGTATGAGTTGTTAGGTAATAAAATCATTCATTTTTAACCACCAAATCATAAGCAAGACATTTCAGGGTAATGACCAATCGAAGAACATCTCCTCTCTTGGCATGTTCTCAGTTTTAAAAAGTAAGCTCATCACTAATTGCTCATTGTCGATGAAAATATAAACCCCTTGATCCCAATGAAACTATAAACCCCTTGATCCCAATGAAAATATAAACCCCTTGATCCCAATGAAAATATAAACCCCTTGATCCCAATGAAAATATAAACCCCTTGATCCCAAATGAAAATATAAATCCCTTGATCCCAATGAAAATATAAACCCCTTGGTCCCAAACTGGATGTTAGATGTTAGTGTATCTCCAAAAAAAAAAAAAAAGAAGAAAAAATATACAAAATCTAATCTTCAAAAATAAGATTGTAAATCTAACTACAAATTTTCTGATTATTCAAGTATCTGGCAAGAAAATTTCAAAAACAAATCTTGTAAATGTTCATTCAGTGATCATTAATAGATAGATCTAATTTACAATTATTTAAGATCTTTCAGCTTTGGCCAGGTGAGTTAAACATAATGATCTCTTATCATAATCATACCTTTTTACTTCAGCAAAGTTGATAAAGAGATGAGCAAATGCCTCATTAAGCCTATTTTCTTTGACATCAATTGCCTGTAAAAAAAAGCAAACAAATTAATAACCCTTTCTTGACTAAAAATAATCATGTATATTTATCAACTATGTACCGGTAATAGCAACACCTTTTAAAGACAGTTTGCCTGATGGTGTTAAACGCCATTTTCAACAATATTTCAGTTATATCGTGGCGGTCAGTTTTATTGGTTGAAGAAACTGAAGTACCCAGAGAAAACAACCGACCAGTTGCAAATCACTGACAAACTTTATAACATAATGTTGTACACCTCGCCCTGATCGAGATTCAAACTCACAACATCAGTGGTGATAGGCACTGATTGCATAGGTAGTTGTAAATCCAACTACCATACGATCACAACTATGACATTCCTCAAATTAGATTGACTACATACATCAGGTGTTAGTTATCAGAACTGAAATTAGATTGACTACATACATCAGAACTGAAATTAGATTGACTACATACATCAGGTGTTAGTCATCAGAACTGAAATTAGATTGACTACATACATCAGGTGTTAGTCATCAGAACTGAAATTAGATTGACTACATACATCAGGTGTTAGTCATCAGAACTGAAATTCAATTGTTACAGTTGAAAAGGACACTCATAAAATGTACATCAGTTAATAACACATCATATAATAATGACGAAATATACATATTTTATATTTAAGAGAAGGGAGTCGTCATTTCAAGGAAAAAAAGAGGTTCACAAAATATCTGACAGCTTGTTGATATATGAACAAACAAAATAGAATATCAGTTATCACCAATCAAATTTCACTTCCAATCTAAAAAAAATTTAAAACGGTACCATACAGTGTAATTCTGAAAACTACTGTATATGATTTATAACATTCAGTTCAAACATTATACTAATAAGAAAATCGAGAAAGCATCAGAGATCCAACAGCCGAGTTACAAGTCAAAATAATTTAGTCTTGTTTTATAAATAAGTAAGAAACTAAAGAATAAACAAGTCATGCATGTATGATGGATTGGAAATATTTTCCTATGTAATATAAAGACTATTCAAGATATCATCAAGTGTTGATCGACCAAAAACTAAGAGTGCTATCCCGTTAATGAAGATAGGCTAACATATGCCCGCCCGCCTGTCACCAAAACATAAGCCGACTGCAACTTTGTTGCAACTCGGCTATAAAAAAACTTCCGGTAGGGGATGTGGATGACCCCGGGCCTAAACTCTTGGGGCATTTAATTTGTCTATTCACCCTGATCATCAATATATATGGTTTAGGGGTGGGGATCTCAACCATTAAAAAGTTCACTTCAGGTAGGGGGTGGGGTATGATCCCCCGATCCTGAGCTATAAGGCATTTAATTTGCCTAGTCACCCTGATCATAAATATATATGGTTTAGGGTGGGGATCTCGGTCACATTTTTTATAGATTCCCCAGCGGGCTGGGGCTGAGCCCCGGGGATAAAAATGTTGAATGCACAACTTCACATTGGCATCTCCATCCATACCAAATATTAAGTTTCTATCTTTTGTAGTTTCAGAGAAATGTGTAATTATCAAAATATGTACTTTTTCTATAAAAAACCATGATTTTACAAGAAAAAAACAATAGATTAATCTGAATTTCGAACTAGCTCTAAACAATAGTGTAATAATGCTTCCTACCAAAAATTATGTTGATCGACCAAAAACTAAGAGCGCTATCGCATTAACGAAGATAGGATAATATACGCCCGCCCGCATTTCACCAAAACATAAGCCGACTGCAACTTCGTTGCAACTAGGCTAATAAATAGCATAGTATGTATGCTATAATAACCACTGAATGTGAACTGTAAGTCACATTTCTCTTATGTTGTCAATTATCATAAAATGATAATAAAGACAGAACAAAATGTAAAGGTTACATTAATTGTAAATCACACTTGACTTAAGAATCAGCCTGATGTGAAGTCTCCCTCAAATGTTATTATGGAGACTTCAGATTAACAGGGGATACAAATATTTACATTGTGTATGTGCAATGTCTTATTACTACTTTAATTTAATTTGTTATGTTCATTTAGAAGACTGCAGGTGCACTGGTAACCATGGTTTACTGGTGTATGGATGTAGAGAAAGTTCCTACAAGCTTAATATGGCTTAAATTTTTTATCTATATTTCAATTTTTGAGGGTCAAATATTTTTTCCAGCACAGCGGGAAGGGCTGAAATATTTATGTGCATATAAGGGTAGGCATAATAAAAACAGCTTAAGATACAAAATGGTATGTAGACCTATGACACGATCTCAACAGTAGGCATAATAAAAACAGCTTAAGATACAAAACGGGTAAAACACAATAAAGGACAATGCAGTGTTACAGCAGAGCTGAACATTCAAGTACTGTTATTCTTAAAAGCAACATGTTTTCTATGATCTATAATGTCTGAAGTTGGTATGATGTTAAGATTACTCAGAATTACTTGTTATTTCTCTTTTTAATTAACATTTATTCACACAAGATTATAATTACACCCTTAAATATAGTTACATGGTTTTTGTAGTGTCCGTAACCATATTTTCTGTTCTGCAGTTTTTATTCTGCCTACAATTATTCATAGATTGACTGATTATAACTACTCTGTGTATTTTACATCTTCAAACATGAAAATATCAATCTTTTGACAGTGTTTTCTAGAAGATTTGTTTACTGGTTACAGACCCTACAGATTTCTGATAGAAACATACCTTTTGGATAAAGCCTGATAATTTCTCCAATTGATGTCCGATTTTCATGAATTTGGTATCAAATTAATCCTGATTAATTTTTCTAAAGCTTTATATTAAAATAGTTTTGTTGTTTTCCTATTTTGAAAAGTAAATTTTGGTGTAAAAATAAACAAATTTTAAGTGCAACAGCATAACGCCTTATTTGTGCAAATTATTCGGTACCCTTTTGTTTGTTACTCAAAAACTATGAGATATATCTTCTTGAAATTTTGTATGCAACTGCGGTGATTCACCATCCAAAACATGATATTAAAGTGATACCTTTAAATTCAATGGAAGTATGTTAATATTGCACATAACACACTGCTTTTGAGTATGAGCCCTATATTGTGTTTCAGCCGAAATGGTATGTAGACCTATGACACGATCTCAACAGGTTATAAAAAATCAAATTTACCCTGAATGCATTTTCATACAGATCTGATAGGAAATTATGTTCCTGAATCTTGCTGTAAAAATTAACATGTTGTCTCATGTAATTAGTATATTCCAACCAATCTTCTGGCTTATTACCACAGTCTGTAATCTTCTTCATCCATGTTCTATAATCTAAAATGGAAGGAAGATGCTAAATAGTAAGACTATATCATTCCTCTATTGATCCAGGGGCCATCGTGGCCGTGACTGTATGGTTGTTGGATTTATAACTACCTATGCAATCAGTGCCTATCCCCACTAACATTGTGAGTTCGAGACCTGTTCGTGGCAAGTTGTACTCAATACAACATTATGTGATAAAGTTTGTCAGTGACTTGCGACAGGTCGATGATTTTCACCAGGTCCTCTGTTTTCCTTATTTTTTTTTACAATTCTTTCACTCCATTTGTTGCCGTTCATACACAAATATCACATTTATCATCAAATCACATTCATTATCTCTGTCCATAATCGTCATGTGACAACAATTTTGTGGATTAAACATGTAGTTGTTTATGTACTGACAGTCCTTGAAATTAAAATTTGAATTTACTGGTCCGAATCAAATTCTTGAATTTATTTTTATATAGTTCTAAATGAAAACTGAAAAATTCACTGGTCCGAACAAAATTATGATGGTCTAAAATTGGTCTTCAACTGGGCTGGATGACTGGTGCTCATCATGAGGACTGTACTGGACCATATTTCATGTTTTTTCATGCACATACCTCCATTACCTCTTTAGTTATGGGTCAATACATAATTAAACATATAAAATTTACCAAAAGCAACTTATACAAGGTCAGAAGAATATCATCTTAAATATAGATTCTCCTTCAGTTGCCCGTGGGATACGATATTTCTCCACTCAAGAGAGTTGAATTAAAAATTTTAACCACAAGCCGTCAGGCGAGTGGTTAAAATTTTAAATTTAACTCTCGAGAGTGGAGAAATATTGTAACCCACATGGGCAACTGAAGGAGAATTTGTTTCTCCCATTATTTAACACAAACTTTATTTCAAAATTTGAAATTAATGCATTTGAAATTAACGCGGGGAAAGGCATGAGACATTTTAATCCTCTAGAGGATTACAGATTTTTCCACCACTGGTTCAGCAGGGTTAAAACGCCGTAATAATGGGAGAAACATGAATCATTCATTTCTATTCATCGTTCTCTAACCTGTAACCTCGCTAGTATCATCTTTCTTTAATTTGTGAAGTTTGTCCTTTAGACTGCTCAAGGATGTCATCTTTAGAAATTCTGGAAATATAAATTAAATGTTTGTTTACATTCTACTGTAGTAGTTAGATAAGTTCTCATTTAAGTATAATTCTTGCAAGAATATGTAAAGAGAAATCTTACTAAAATCACATCTCTCATTTGCTTCTGATGTGAGTGATTGTTGCTTAATGCCAATTTTAGTTTAAACATATTTTATTAATTAATTCAACATAACATTACAATATTTTAACTATATATAGTATTACATAACAGGAAATAATTAATAGAATTGGGAAACAAGTTGCAAGAACTATACGTAGGAATAAATTTATTTATAATATAATGTAAATCTCTAAGGGGAGAAACATAGAGAACTAACTAATAATATTTTGATATAAATTACAGAAGGTGTAAAAAGATAAAACAAATAAAGTGATCTGGTGTTTGATGTAAAAAATGCCATTTTCCAGCAATATCAATTCATGACATGTACCAGTAGAAGTGACATTTTGATGAGAAAATGATATCCATTTTATACTGTGGCCCAACAGAGTTCTATTTAGTGTAGTAAATGAAAAGATACATTGCAAAATAAATGTTTATTTTTAGAAATTTAAGAGTATGGGTGTCTGTACTGACAACTACAAAGAAATTTCTAATGAAATGTAGGAAATAGGTTTCGAGGATAGTTGAATATCTGGGGGAAAAACTTATAGTCAAACTTGTATAAAGGCCACTCAAAGGCACCTGAATATGTGGTCTTTATGAGCAGTTACCCTTTATAGACAGTGAGTTGCTATATAGTGGTGCCCTTTAAGGCAGGTTTGACTGTAAATGAAATATTGATAAACTACATTTTGTAGAAGCCTTTCCATTTCAATTTCATTTTGTAACAATTCTGCTAATGGTATTCCTTAAATATAATATCCAGTCTATGCAGTTGACAAGAAATTTTTTTCTCACTTTGCTTTTTCGTTAAAAAATGTAGGAAATATTAATGCTATGCAACTTTGGCTTGATTAAAGAATGATTTAACAGTAAAAATAACTTTTAAAAAAATCATAAAACAGGAGCTAATACAAATTCATAGAAGATAACTCACAAGTTATATACATTACAATGTATCTTATATGCTATTCTACTGTTTGGTTTAATCTAAAGTCTGCACTCAATTATCTGAAGAAAAAAAAAATAATCATTATTTGTCAGTCTCTCAACAATTGCATTGACTTAACACTGCTTTAAATTCCTTGTTACTTTTCATTTATATTTGTAATTTAATATGTATTATGTGTTACATTCATATAAACTTCAATGAAATAAACAATTTGATATTCACCGAACAAGCCTATGGTCAATTACATTTCAAAGTAATGCATTACATAAAACTTCAATAATAAATGACGTACACCATTACTTTTATTTTTACCATGTAAAGAATTACATTACAATTACTTTGCCTATGTAATGCTATATATATATACATGTATATATAATAAAAATTAGAATTAAAACAGAATTCTGGAACTTCAATCACATTTTATATAGCACAAGTGCTTTCACTGTTTACACAGATCATCAGGTACAATAAAATCAAATTGTTTATTTTATTGTACCTGATGATCTGTGTAAACAGTGAAAGTGCTTGTGCTATATAAAATGTGATTGAAGTTCCAGAATTCTGTTTTAATTCTAATTTTTATTATATTCGTCAATCGCACGGCTATATTAACATTTTACATATATATATATACATGTATTTATAATTACACATTTCATTTTTTTTTCAAAAGAAAAAAAAACAACAAATGTATGTTTTCAATATAAAAAATCATTTTTGTCAACATTATTACATGATGTACATTTCTGTACTTATACAGTGTGACTAATTACAAAACAGTGGCAGTGCATTTGATTACTAGGTGTGAAACCTACATTTTTTGTATAATTAATTTCTGTAACATTTTCTACTAAATTTGTGTTTTTTTCGAGCTTGCCTGGCTATTTTATCTTAAGTTTAACCTTTTCAAGACCATACATTTTCTGAAACGTACATGATTCCTCTACGTTCTGTGAAAATATCAGGAGATAATTTAAAGTCTTGCAGTGAAATGCCAGGCTATATGGAAAACACCTACTCTAAAAATAACTTCATCATCCACAGAAATTCAATATTTATACAGAAGGTCATGCATGCATCAAATCCTCCATAGAGGTATTAAAATACAACTAATCTATAAAAGTTGGGCTCAAAATAATCCATATATATTTAACTTCAAAATTATCAATTTTAATTATTCCATTCCATTCAGTATTTTTCACAATACAACAAAGTAGAAGGAACTATTTTCTTTAAAAGGGACTACTGTTCTAAGCTCTGATTGGTGAATTTATAATTGGTTTGACACCAAAAGAAACACTTACATTGTAATACTAAAGGCTTAATTAAATTATCACCAGCCGTACCCAGGTAAATCAGACTGACTGGAGAGTTAAAAATTCTATATATGTCACTTTAATTACAGGCACAATAAAATGGGTTTATTGTTTTAAAAAAAAAATGTCCAAGGTGTGATAATTGTTGTACAAACAATAATCAGTAAGATTCACCATAGTTTTTCATTTACATGACAATTATTATGTTGCATATAATGTAATTTGAATCACAGGAGTAATTAAATAAAAGAAGTAGGGCTTTCACTACTTTCAGAGCTCACATGGAAAAGTGGGGAGATTTTAATGGTCCTGACCAAATTTAGCATAGTTACAATGTACAAAGCTGTCTGATCTGATTTGTTCTGGTTTTTTCCCGTCATAATTGCCTAAAGGACTATTCAATTTTTCAAATATTTATTTATGTCTGCCTTGACTATTGGATTCTTGCATACCTGTGAATTTTATATGCAACCCACCCTTTTTGAAATATTACATAGATAAGATAAGAGTTTATTTTCGAATTATCGCCCCATATGATGATATGAGCATAACAATCAAACATCAAATAAATGAAATGAAGGATTCTTTACACCAAAAAGGATTACTTTTCAAGAAAATCCCTTTTAAAATACAATATATTTCAACAAACACGAGTTTTGCTGTACCTGTATACTACCCCGGTAAATTCTAAAATCACAGGACTGAGGAGCTTGACGTTTTATCAATAAAATAGATGTAGGGTACATATATGGGATGCCACGGGACCCTTTTTGTACCCTACATCTATTTTTATAATATTGATAGAACTATTAAAATGTCAAGCTCCTGTGCTAAAATATAAAGATTGATTGATTGATGTTTAACGTCCAGCGAGCAATTTTTCAGCTATATTCAGGACGAGAACATGTTTACAATAAATCAATATGTACATGTATCCGATGATGTAGGTTGAAAACGGGGGACGGATAGGCCAATGGGCAAAAAATTTTAAACACCAAGAGACTCGAAACAAGGAAAGGTGATGGGTAGGGACGGAGAATTTAGAAAGTGCAACAGGTCTCCTATGGACCACTCATCATGAGCTGTTACACTGTGTTTTTTAACGTGCGAAGAGGGTGGCAATCTCTTAACATGGGACCTCAGTTTTATTTATGTCTCATCCGAAGGACGGGTTGGTTGTGAATTTATACATCCTGCACGCCCCTTCAAGCCGAAGAAACTCTCGGTCCCATTTCTATACCTCGGGGTTTCCCCCTTTTAGAGGACTAGTGCCTCTAGGACGGAGAAACCAGGTGCCTATTCTACCCCCGGCACACTCTCTGGGATATAAAGAAGACTCGTGTGCATTTTCTTGGACTTGGTCATGAATTTCTGAACTCATAATTTTGACTGTCCACTTTTGCTTTGGATCTCATGCGCACCAGCAAGTAATCTTCAAGTACAGCATAAATGTGACCAAAGAAGCTCTCTGTCCCATTTCTATACCCCGGGGTTTCCCCCTTTCAGAGGACTAGTGCCTCTAGGACGGAGAAACCTGAGCTTGAAATGTTATCTGTAAAGGTAAGAACTGCAATATGTATAATCAAGAGGGAGGAAGGGCCCCCCATTGATAGAAACAAGTGCCTGTGAGCTGGACGAAGAAATAGTGCATGCAAAGACAGTTGAGAGCTTCAAAACAGCTCTCCAAAACCGACAATAGGTGCTCTCTCTCCCGTCGAGTTAAAACCAGCAAGTGCTATCTTCGACGTATTGATACAGATACAGATAAAACAGGATTGCTTACATTTTTTTCTTCATTCGAATTTCCCTGTAGTTTTGAACAATGTTTTCTTTGTTTTGATTCGACGAAGATATTTTGTTACGTGCCAGTTGATTGGTTGTGATTTGTCGGTAGGGGGGATAACTGGAAACAGGAAGTGAATTTTAGCCGGATGTCATCTGATCTGATGTTGTTTTCTGTCTGCTGAAAATTACTTTTGCATTAAAAACAGATATTAGTTCTTTCAAAGCAGATTTATGTTTGACTTAAAACAACTACCGATAAAGTAATGTCGGTATATTGAGATCCAAAGCAAAAGTGGACAGTCAAAATTATGAGTTCAGAAAATCATGACCAAGTCCAAGAAAATGCACACGAGTCGGAATGTCAAGGTGTTGTAGAACTTTCACCAGACCAGTTAGCAGGTCATTATGAGAAATATGTTACTTATTTTGGTATTGTTATTTTAAGAACGAGTGCGACTTGAGAAGCAAGCTAAATGTAAGAGTAGAGGGGCAGGATACACTCTTACACTCAGTATCAGTGGCTATAGAATAGAATATGTTTATTTGTCAATTAAAGACGCCCATGACAGGCAGTATAGAGAATAGAGTACAGTACAGTGACAGTGAAAGAAACCACCGCTCGCCAAAGCGAGAAGAGAACAAATTCGGCGAGTACGTTTGTGTAATAACTCCACAATCTGGCGACCGAACATCGTGAAACGAGTTCTGATTATTTTGCACTCGCCCCTGTCAACCAACCTGACGAAGTGGTTTCTCAGTCAATGATTCTGTAAATTTTTTGATTCAACAATAAAACAATAAAAGATGTGAAGAAATCCTTCAAAATCGTTGATAGGAATAGCGGTTCAATGTTTCACGTCCGCCATATTGATTTCTTTTATTGATAGAAAACGCTAAAAGATGGCGTCCTTTTCCGAACCGGGATCAAATAAAATTAATATATTGTTGATTCAGGCTAACTTGGCCGGGCGTGGCTATCGGTCGTAGTTCAATTGAAACCTTCATTTTTAATTTATGTTGGACAGGTAACATAGTTGACACCTGAATTCACTGATCCATTTAATTAGAGTCAATTGACAATTATTATACTATGCAAACAACAATACTATGAATAGCCTATTGTTGTTATTTGTACGAGAACCTGGCGTTACATATAAATAGTAAATTCGTCCACGGTCATAGTTTGAAGTTCAAACAGGCCTGCCAGGTTATTTTGTAACATCAATATATACCTCCCAAAGTTCAATGCAAGCGATTCAGATTATCTTAAATATCGATTCGGTAGAGTAAAACTTGATAGCAAATAAAATTGGGTTTGAGTGGGCATGGTAAAAAGGTAAATGTTTAAAAAATCGTAATTTTCGAGTCGAGGTCGGATTTTGCAGCAATTAATTTTGATGTTCTAAACAGTTATTTCAGAGACATGATTGAATTAAATACTGCTTATAATCGAGTTATGATGTTAATTGAAAAAGTAACTGATTTGTATGCAGAATGAATAAAGATGTTATAAATCTTTGCTATTATTTCTCATGTAAAATATTTGCATTAGATCATTGGCGAGTAGAAATATCTACCCACTGGCCAAACTTGACAAGTGCAATTCTAATTTGGCGAGTACAATTTTGAAGCAACTAGCCAAAATGGCGAGTGTTTGAAAAAAATGGTACTACACTGCAGTGATGATTTTTTTTAAGCAGATTTCAGCCATTGAGAAAAAAAACTGAGAGGGGTGACAGTTAGCTGCAATAATGTAGCTCCTGTGACAAACTTGTGTCAAGGCGGAGCTACAAAGCGGTCCCATTCGTCACAATGGAGCAAAAAAATATATTGCAGTTGAACATAAAAATTCACTATTTACACTTCAAACATTTCATTATAACTATTACTGATGATTCCAGTCCTTGTTAAATTGGTTTGGCTGAGAAATGTATGCTTTTCAAAAGTAGCAACAACCTTGTTCAAATTTATCTATCGTTTGCCATATCCGGAAACTACGGAAGGCAGAGCTTTTCTAAATATGGTATTTCTTACTACGATATTTAGTATATTTACTACAGCTGATGTAAACATTCACGCCTCAAATCGCCAAATATGGCATCCAAAAAATACCAATGTGAGGCTTTGACCAGAAAATGACCACAAATGACGAAATTCAAAATGTAGTTGGTAAACAAATTTTTATTTGTGGGAATTACATTCTAAAATACTGGTAGGTGATAAAAACTTGTTATAATAGTGGACAAAAGGAAAGGTTATGTCTTATTATTGATAAATGCAGGTGTCAGAAACTCTAAGCGAGCGCAAAAAATCTTGGCGGCTGCTCCATTACGTGTAATGGCATCCCGTTAAAACCCTTGCGAATAAGCGAGCATTTAGGGTTTTATTATTAGAACTAGGTGACAGTCTGCTACGTTAGCCACTAGCCCGATGCCCGCGGCTAGTAACATAACGAGAGGGCTAGTTAGAGCTTTATAATGCTAGCCCGAATGGGCTATTGAAAATCGATGACCTTTATCTACAAAAAAAGCTCTTGAGTATTCAGATAACATCTTGGTACGATTATTTGTATGCGTGAACGTCTCACCGCTGTTTGTTTATCCTTACAAATGCATTGGTCACGTTGTTAACCTTGTGGAGTTCACCTGAATCGAGTTCGGAATATGCTTTGTATCATGGTTAACAAGAGAAAAATCCAGAGAGATTCCATTTTGATAATATGACTAATTACTGATAAAAAATATTCCAACAACGACCCACCTGCCAACTAGGAAGAGCTCCGGACTCCTCGTACAACGGGGTGGTATATAAGACCCTGATTTATATAAGATAACGTTTTTGAATGATGTTCTTAGCTAATAAATGACTATTTCTAAATTTTTATCACATTTACATCTCCTTGAGTCGACAGCACGCTTTTTTCGTTTCCATGTACGTTGCTGTCTGTACAATTTGATTCCGGAACATGAACTTTTTTTTAATAAAATGAAACACTTTCTGAAGGACTATGAGGAATAAAAAATGAATTATTCAATAAAAATTAAACACAATTTATATCTTTTATTCGGGATAGTTAAAATCAGGGAGGACTAGTGAATTGTGGGACCAGACTTGCCCCCTGTGCTAGTTGTTGAAAAAGTTTCTGGCACAGACTGGGGTGATGTCGTAACCCATGTAAAAATTTATTAAAAAGCAATGTTTTCAGCAAAACGGATACTTTCATGGGTTCCAACCCCAAAATTCTGTCATGATATGAAGCTGATCTCAGATTGGCTGAGATAAAATATTTGGCTAAGGAATGTTACTGTGACTATGCGAGTTGCCAATCTTGAGTCCAATCATTTCTCAATACTTTTTTTTTAGTAATTTCTTGTAATTCATCAAAATCATCACCGAGGCTAGTCACGCTGTCCTCAGACTTAGACATTTGTATAGAGTACTGTGTAATATACACTGGAACATCGACAAACCATACTCACAACTTTAATACATGTAGTGATAGGCACTGTTATATATTTATTATTAAATTTCACCATTTCTAAATTAGCATTTTTTTTTCTGTATTATTGTCTGCATACTCTGGTTTCCTACACCAATTTAAGTGACTACTATGATCATAATGCAACTGAAATATTGTTGAAAGTGGCATTAAGAAATGACAATGATAATGACCTTATCCCATTACATATTCCAGATATGATCATGATAATTAAAAGACCATATTCAAACTGTGTGACAAAGCATATCCTCCATAATTTTCTTTGTACAAAAAATGTGCTGGTATATTGACTATATTCTCTCCTGAAGTTTAATATCAAGTTGGGAGATGTTTCTCTCTTCTAAAGTTGCTGCGAGGTCCACTAGGCACTGGATGCATTTAAGGATATAATGATGAAAATTGGTCCTAATGCACCTGCCCTTGATAGCCTCTGTATCTGGATGATGCAAATTTCCTCCATGTACATTGGCCACGAGGAGGACTTTAATCTCATTTTGGTTACTCATTTCCAGTCTAAATGTCCTTTAAGCACCGACCCTTGATGACCTCTGTATATGAATGGCATTGCTCTCATGCATGTACATTGGTCATGGGGAGGACATTGGATTTGCCTTCTGTCATTGAATTAGCCCCTTGTAAATATAAAAGGGTTTATTTCTATTTCGGTGTTCAGAAGAAGTTAATAACCTATTAAATACTAGTATCTACAAAGGATATATATATATTTTTGTTTTTTTGTTTTTGTAAATGTCCAGTGGACTCTTCCAAATATTATACTCATCAGAGACATAGATATGTTTAGTACTTATGTACCAGTCTAATTTCTGCAAATTGCTTGTTTGTATACTGTTTATTACATTTATGTATTAGAATGTTTTTTGTAATATCAATCACTGTAATGACTCTGCCCCTTGCTGGGACCTTGATTGGACAATAAAATATTATTTTATCTTATACATTAAAGCAAGGCAACCTGAAGAGTTGAATCGTGACAACTCGTGAACTCCATGTACCTTGATATTAAAGTAACTCTTTGTATTGCAGAGGATTATGAGGCCAACCAAGACACTGAATTTCTTGCCAGTACTGAAGATCCAGAGTTTGAATTTGACGAGAGCGGACTACAACTTGCCTCTAAAGAAGGTACTGATTGATTTCTAAAATCTTGTTCAACAATGAATCATTCGTTTAAGAAATAATTCTTTCTCTTGTTTTTTGTTTTGAAAATTGTTGAGGATATAAATTAATGGTATACAGTAGTTTTTGAGTGCTCTGGCTACATCTATATTACTTAAAGCCCTCCAATGTTCTTATTAGATACAAAGGGAGATACATGTAAGTCACTAATACTTCACATTATCTTATAAATTTAAATAAGTTTACATGTATATAGTAAAAATTTCATTCTCAGATTTTACACCATTTTGACTTGGTTTTAATACATATATGCGATATGTTTTTTTATACTAACATTTTATTTCCACTAGCTGAGTTAGACTTAGAAGCTGAACTTGAAGGTAAACATTCATGTTGTGATAGGTTTTATTTTTTGCCTACCCATGGAAATAGATAATTAAACTGTTGTGATCACTATGTGTTTGTCATCTTAAAGATTTACTTATACAAATTTATATATACAAGTTAGTTCAATAAGGGCACAGTACATTTGAACCAAATTCTAAATGTGACCATGGCATGATTTTGGCCAAGAATCTGAAATCATTTGGGATACTGTTATTAGGATTGCATAATGCATACTTTTACATTATGCACATCCCTTTTTGGCCCTGAAAATCTGCAGAAAAAAAAGTGTATTAATGCATGCTAAGGAAATTTTAGAACCATTTCACTTCTTTAAACTTCAATAGGGTTGAAAAAATGTTAATGATACATAATGATATTTCACATATTACATGTACATATTATTTACAAATTCAAATTCAGAGGAAAACAACCCTTGAGCATGTGTTGGAAAACACTGGATATCACATGAAATTAAAAAAAAAATAGATAAGAAATGCAGGATGTGAGCACTTTTAGCAAAATTATTTTCCATAATAAAAACTAGAAATGTTGAAGATGATCTTCATTGAGGCCTCGCCTTTAACAGGAATGAGCACTACAGACTCATAATCATCATGGTTATTTTTGTTGTCTTTTTGTTTTAAAATGTTTAGGTGTTTTGCATGAATTGTAATGCATGGGGTAGTCTTTTCTGTATTTATTTATTGTGATAACTGCATAGAATTAGATTGAAACATAGGTATTACTTTGTCGTCCCTTTTATTCCTGTCCATGTGAAGAAATTTCAATTTTGCTGGTAATCAGCTCTGTAGAAACCTGTAATACTGAAGTGAAATTTGGCAGGAAGGAGCTGTTATAAAAATTTGCCAGTAGTGTTCTGATTGGACATCCAATATGGCTGCCATAGACTAATATGTTATGATTGAATAAAATATGAAAATATCTTCTCTGCAAAATCGACAAGATTTTACATCTATGAATTATATCCTTATTTAAAAAAGAAAAAGCGAGAAATGATTATGAATGATTCTCAAAAAAAGTCCCCTGCTCCTGTCCAGTATGTCTGCTATGTGGTAAAATATTGGGAAAAATCATCAAAACCACATGGACATTAATTAAAACAATTAGAAGAATAAACTTTCAATTTTGATTCAAATTTAAGTATATCATCATATACCATAATAGTTTCTTAATAAATTTATGACAAATTACGAGCTGTTTACAGACTAATTTTGAAGTTTGTCAAAATATTAGGGACAGGTGACATGCTTCTTTAGTAGAACAGGTGCCCTGGTATAGCTTGCCATTTTCCAAATACTGTTCAACCTTATGAAAGCTTGGTATTTTTTTTTTACTTGGAGAAGTTATTTCCTTGAATAACTTCAAAATAAAAAAAGGTAAGAGTACCCCCCATCCAAAAATCTATGGAATTTGTATATTTAATAATAAGCATATTAACTTAATGATTTTGATAATAAAGGGTTAGGGTTATGATAAGGGTTATGATTAGGCTTTGCGTAATTATACTATTTTTGGGTGGGGGTGCCATAAGGAACTCTTTCCTTGTCCTGAAGAAATTAGTTTAATTATTAAAGAATGTACCGAAGAAATTTTATAAAACTGGTGGTTATCCTGAAGTTTTCAAAGTCTAGCTGAAACACTGTTCCTACATAGCACAACAGATACAATCCAATTAAAATCAGCTATTGTAATATGCTATTCTCCCCTAACATCTGACAGAATCTGATTAGAGGGCAAATCCAGATGAACTTTTGTATATGAAATTATGAATATTTATTTAAAAAATCAACCGATTAGAAAGCTTTAACTTTGTGATGTAATAATAAAAAAAACACTTGAAAGGCACTATTAAGATTTTCAATCTATGTTTTCATTGGCTGATCATAAGTTCATGACCTCTTATCAGGTTCTGAATATTTATGGAGGAATGTAGCGAATTATATCTACTGGTTTTATACAGATTACCCCAGATAAATCAAATACTCAGGCAGTTTGAAGCAAAATTGTAATTACTTCTAATTTTGACACAGATGAAAATAAAATATTTGCCTCATGATCACCAGACAGTCATAATGAATATTTATGTTGATGAGAGATATCATTATGTACATGTACATACTGCAATACATTAGAGATTAAGCTATACACTGGTATGATTTTTTTGGAATATAAGATTTAGATTTTTACATAAATATTTAAAGGAATCAATGCAGAATACAATATCTCAATGTCCACATGGGATGAAGGTAAGATAGAATGTTGTGAGTTTTCTGTCTTGGTTCTGTATAAACCAGAAATATCAATTCTACTTGCATATTATAAATTAGTTCATGTACATGTACCGGTAGTAAAAATAGTTTTAAAACAGTAAAAAATGTGGGGATAATTTGATAGGATGCCATTGTGATGAAAATTTAAAGTATTTCATATTGAGGAGTTTTCAATTTTCATAGTTACAAATGTTCTTGAAGGGTAGGATGTCATATATACATGTTAATTCAGCATTATTTTCACATATTCTTAAACTTTCTATAATATAATGATTAGAAAATAATAAGTGAACATTATTATATTGATACCAGTGAAGTACTGATATTTTCACACCAATACGACGTGGGTTGGTGCCCGGCTTTGTAAATTACAGAAAAGGGTGTACTCGACTCGCAGCCGCAAGATATAAAGTTTACGTGTTGCTTGCCCATGGTTGATAGTTCACTCTGGGTACTCCGGCTTCTTCCACCACTAAAACTGGTCGCCATGATATAGTTGAAATATTACTGAAAGTGGCGTTAAGCACAATAAATCAAATCAAATCTGATATTTTCAAGTGAAATAAAAACAGTTAGAGATACTTGCAATTTGTGTAGACTCAACACTTGAATTTGAGACTCGCTATTTGATACACGGTACAAAAAATAGACCTAGTGGGACTTTTGGTTGAGACTCATCAAAATGTTATACTACAAGGATATCTGAACAGGTATCACACCCAGTGAAACAAAAACGTTAATATCAATGTGTTGTAGTACCAATGGAAAATTATTTCACCGTCTGAAAGATTGAAAATTAAATCTTTTTTTAAACGTTTTATTTCTGCAAGCAAAAGTGTAAAATCTGTGTAATAAAAAATATATCTACTCTTGCATTCAGAATATCGAAAATAAATCACTTGGACCTAACAACAACGATAATTCACTCATGTGCTAACATACATTCACGAATTACTGTATTGTTCAGTTACTTGTGATTTATATTTGATATTTGAAAAGCAAGAATAGTTACACTTTAATTCTTTTTTTAAAGGGTGAATTGAAGTTTAGGGGGGAAAATGTGAACTTTGTAATTTGTTGGTTTGTAAAAATAGTAGATAAAAATGGCAGACTTCTTAATTGTTTTAAATGTTTTTTTTACATGTATAAACTGGTTTTTTTTTTTACTTTTCATTATACCATGTGGTTTTTATATGGGACATCTATGATTTTAATTGAAGAAAACAGTACATGTACATGAAATTGAATATATAAGTGATATCTTTAATGCATGTATTTCTGGTATATATTTAGAACCAAACTGTTTGCTGCAAATATTTATTTATTGTAGTGTACTGTGATATGGTATACACATTTAATTAACATTTTCATTTTGTTATTTAGATCACTGTGACCTATATTTTATTCACATGTGATATGACATACACATTTAATTAACATCTTCATTTTGTTATTTAGATCACTGTGACCTATATTTTATTCACATTTATTATAAGACCATACTTTTGTTTAAACTTTTGATGACACTGTTATTACATGTTTGAGGTCCCTGTAATTTTCATTGTTGTTTTAAAACTTTCCCTTTTGTTTTACTCAAAATTCTGTATCACTGTATTTTAAAAATAATTACAACAAAGTGTTCATGTTGAGTGGCATTATTGTTAGGTACATGTCACAGGTAGGGTCCTCAATAATGAGTATAACTCATGCACTAAAATGAGTGTGAAAAGACCCTTTTTTTTCAGATTTATAAATACAATTATATCAACATTACTCCAATTAAGTTTAAAATCCAGATTAAAAAAAAATAAGATTGTGGAAGTTAGACCCTTGTATGAAAATGATGGAAAAAAGCAAAAAAAAAATATTGTTGTTAGTCTATTGACTTCAGCAGTATATCAAAAGCATCTGTCTGAATTTGAAAACCTTTTTTTTTTTCGGTCAAAAATTGATGGAGTTTTAATGTGTGTCATAGTTATCTCCCTTGAAAATGTTTAAAATTGTCTATATTCTTCATTAGTATATACATTCTAAGAAGTTTATGCAAATAATATCTTGTTGGGAAGTTTTAGGTATACAGAACCAGCTGCATGTATAAACATATTCATACATTATTAATTTGAATTTATAAAAAAGTATGCAATCATTATTGTTTTTGAGATAGCACAAGTTTCTTAATGCTGCAATGCTATTTGCTATAAAATGCATGTGAAAATATATCATTTGTATATTTACTGTATTAAAGCATTTTTCATCCTTTAACTCTACAATGGAGTTATACTACATGTACATGAAGGCAGTCATCAATTTAATACAATTTTGAAATTATAGAAATATATTGTAGAATTATGTATGTACCAATATATTTACAAATTTCTGATATTATTCAGTGTAACTCAATACTCAGTATTATATTCTACCTATAATAAATTTACTATGGAAATGAGTGATTGTTGTTTTGCAACAACTCAGCAATTTTTCAGCTATATCATGGTGAGAACAAGTTCATTTTCAATGAGGTCCACTTTGTACTAGACCAACATGCTGAGTTGGATTTTTATAGTGCTAACTCACTAAAACAACAGTCCGCGGATATACATGTCACCCTACTCACATTATCCTGATTCCAAAGTCTTTGGTTTGACCCGAATGGGGCTCGAACCCACGATCTACCGCACTTGAAGCAAGCACTCTAACCAGTACACCACAGATGTGGTAATTTGCCATTGATATTTATATCAAATGTATCTGTTTTTATCAGAGAATGTTGAAGATCAATGATGTCTTTCATGACAATACAAATGTATACAATCCTATTCTTTCCTAGAACACATAAGAACAATAGTAAATTATGAAGAATTCTTGTCACAGTTTAAAAACATCTTATTCCAAAATTTTGTCATATATTGTCTATGGACAATATATCAATTTATTTTGGAGGACAAACATTCCATTTTTTGTTCACTCGGAAGTCTGCTATCAATAACTTTATCATATCTGTGATGATATTGTATTGGACAATTGACATACAATATGTGACAGTGGCACGCACATAAAGTTGAGTGATTGTAGTTTAATGCCACTTCATCAATTTTTCAGCTATATCATCGCGAGAGCAAGTTAATTTTCAATGAGATGATGAGGTCCGCTTTGTACTAGACCAACACGCTGAGTTGGATTTTTACAGGGCTAGCTCACTGAAACAGCAATCCGCAGGTAGACATGTCGCTCCACTTGGACACATTATTCTGATTCGGAGCCAACCAGTCTTTATTCTTTCTCCTTAATGCTGTGTGCTTAGCGGAGAAGCAACAAATACCAATTTTATAGTCTTTAGTTTGATCCAACCGGGGCTCAAACCCATGATCTACTGCACTCTAGGCGAGTGCACTAACCATTACGCCACTGATGCGGTTGCACACACGTACATAGAGGTTATCTTATACTGGAAACAGTACATTTATGGAAAATTATTATTTACATTTAAATGAATTTCAAATATGTACAATTAATTGTGCTAAAATTGTTATTAACTTTTGATTTTAATCTCAGCATTTAATTATAGTTTCTAGAAACATCCATTATCAGTATTTTGTAATAAGCAAATGATTTAAAGGGGACCAGTAGATAACTGAAATAATTTCATTAATTTCAAATTGTGCAGTCGAATATGTAATGAATATTTAAACTGAACACTTACACATCAAGGTTTATTTGACAAGGAGTTAACTGCAAAATTGACAGGATAAAAAAAAAACAGTTCAAACAATCCGCGGTATTCGAGCCATCTTCGTTCGAGCTAGCGAAGTTCCATTGTATCTAGATAAAATGTATTAAAAAATCAATTTCTGTTTTATGAAAATTACAAATACTTCAGATATCCAGTGAGTACGTGATAAGATTGGTTGAACATTATCTATTTTAATTCAGCTGTAGATGATTAAGTGGTGAAAGTTTCAAAGACAATAACACTTGGCAAATACAATTTAATGTGGTTTAGTATTATCAGAAGGGAAAATAAGCTATAGTACACATGTGATGCTAAATTTTATTAAGGTCAAAGGCAGCATATTTTTTTATTGGAAATCCGTCATTTTTATTATATTGATAATTGAAAATAAGGTGATGCACCAAATGCATTTTGGGGTTGTCTTCATAATACTTTGATATGGTATACATCTACTTATGTAAATTGTAATAAAGTTTGTTGGTGACTTGCGGATGATCAGTGGGTTTCCTCCATCAGTAAAACTGAACATCACAATACATTTGAATAAATTAGTTTTTCTCTTTAATTTACAGACTTGGCCAGAGAACAAGCTGGAGAGATTGCCTTCAGAAGTGGAGCTATTACACCAGAAGGGTTGATTGAAGATGATTTTGAAAAAGAACTTGGGACTCCTTCTGTAATTATTAATTTAGTTTTAATTCCACTATATGATATCTGCTAAACATTTTAAACATTTGTTGTTTAGCCATTGTATGATGAGGTAGGAGGGGCCATTTGGCATCATGGTCATAATCGTATGGTAGTTGAATTTACAACCACCTATGCAATCAGTCCCTATCACCACTAATGTTGTGAGTTTGAATCCAGCTCAGGTGAGGTGTACTTGATACAACATTATGTGATAAAATTTGTCAGTGACTTGCAATAGGTACATTGCTGATTTCTTTGTGTACTCTGGTTTCCTCCACCTGACCACCACGATATAGCTGAAATATTGCTGAAAGTGGCATTAAACACGATAATCCCCTAATCCTCTCCTAATAAGGTAGGAGCAAACAAGTAATAGGAAATGTGAAAAGAAGAGCACATGGTGGCAATGACATAATAAATTATTATATTAGGAAGGAATCAGAGCAGTCAGTCTGGCACATTTATTTCATGATCTGAAATAAAAAAAATTATCATTAATATGCAAACATGTTAGGGATAGCCATGCTTCAGTTTTTGAAACTGTATTACTAGTATCAACTGTTTTGGTGTGTCATATATACATGTATTATATTGGTATTGTCAATCTGTTGTAGACAATTGGTTAGAATTTGTTTTGAAGTTGGATGTTTTTTTTTAATCTAAGTATAAAAACAAAGGACTGTACAAAGTCAACTACCAAAAAATGATATTCTACATGATATACTGGATTTATGATATGCATCAGTACCTACCACTAACGTTGTGAGTTTGAACTCCGCTCATGCGAGGTGTACTCGATACAACATTATGTGATAAAGTTTGTCAGTGACTTGCGGCAGGTTTCTGGTTTTCTTTGAGTACTTCTGTTTCCTCCACCAATAAAACTGACCATCACGTTATAACTGAAATATTGTTGAAAGTGGCATTAAACACCATATATCTAACCCCTAACCCTCTACATGATATATTTTGCATGATGGATTATTTTTTGATAGATTTGATGATTTTTTTTGGGGTGTGGGGGTTAGATCTGTAATTTCAAATATAGGTCTTTAACGATGATATGTACATTTTCCCTTTGATCTTTACACACCATAATATTTATTATCAAGCAAGCATATTATTGTTGATTTCTGTGTGTAATATTGTGACGTCACTGATGTCACCTTGACAAATCTTTAATAAATAGACGATGGTTGATATGTTTTGCTCGAAATAAACTTCTCATCACATCTCAAAAATGCTCATTAGAAATCCATTCTCGCAAAACAACTCATATCAGATACGGTAATGAAAATATTTATAAAACTGCTTATTTTCTGTTATATTTGTACTACATTTTGTATAGAGGCTGTCATAGTCATGATCATATGGTAGTTGTATTTACCTATGCTATCAGTGCCTATCACCACTAATGTTGTGAGTTTGAACACCGCTGAGGCGAGATGTACTTGATACAACATTAAGTTTGTCAGTGACTTGCGACAGGTCTGTGATTTTCTCCGGGTACTCCAGTTTCCTCCACCAATAAAACTGACTGCCACGATATAACTGAAATATTGTTGAAAGTGGCGTTGAACACCATAAACTAAACTTCATTTAGTATACACCTGTTTTAGGATGTAGAGGATAGTGATGAATCAGAATTCAGAGATGTATCACAGTACAGGATACTAGAAGTGGCAGGTAGGTATATTATATAGGAATCAGCTTATATTGCTTCATATTTTCAGATGGGAGTAGAACACTTTTGAGAAACAAAAATTGGGGAATTGGTATTTTCAAGAATAAAATTCATCATCAGGGGTGTGCAAATATCTGATCTGAGCACTTGTCCCAGCGCAAGTCAAAATGGAAATTTTACTTGTCCGAAAAAAAAGTCACTTGCCCAGACTTTTTTGTTGAATTGGTACTATGCCTTACATATATGTTGATTTATTGAGTTGATTTGTTAATCATTTAACTTATTTCCAATTAAATATTTGTTCATTTGCAAAAGCTAATTTTATTGTCTAAAGTCGTAAAGAAAAGTTTCCTTGTATCGCAACCACGGAAAATCGATTAACGATGTTTGTTGAAAATAACGTTTTCGTTTCTTTTCGTATTGTTTATCCTTCTCCGCCTGCGAATTTCGTTTCAGCGGTTTATCATTATTTGGAGCAGTAGCAATGGATTCTTTTCTTGGTTTATGACAAACTTGTCCATCTTTCGAAAAATCAATAATTCAATTTCCGGTATACTGAAGATAAAACCTAGGCATCGATCCATGAGAAATGCTAATGCAAAAACTTGAAAATCCGAAATTGCGTACCTGATTTGTCTGTCTAAACAATCGATCTATTTTTAGTCATAAACTTTTAACCGACATATAGTTACAGACTGTCGTATTTGATGATCTTTTGACAATTATCAAAAAAAATTTGATTCCCCCTAAGAGAACAAGGCAAATTTTCACTTGTCCACGGACAACCAATATACAAAAATTTACTTGTCCGGTCGGTTATGTGTATGAGTCGGGCATGGCATTTCCACACCCCTGATCATTCAGAACTTATTAGACGAAATTCGTAATCCTCTGCTTTCAAATATGCCATATCTAGCAGACCGCTTTGAATGCAATCTAATGCAAACTAAAATTATAAGAAACCTCTTAAATTGTGAGTTTGATATCTGCTCGTGTCGGAATGTACTAGATACAAATTAATGTAATAAGGTTTGTCATTGACATATGAGTAATGGTTAGCGTGTTCGCCTTGAGTGCAGTAGATCGTGGGTTTGAGCCCCAATCAGGCCAAACCAAAGACTATGAAATTGGTATTTGTTGCATCTCCGCTAAGCATGCAGCATTAAAGACCGGTTGGCTCGGAATCAGAATAATGTGTCGGAATGGGTGACATGTCTGTCCGCAGGATATTGTTTCAGTGGGCTAGCACTAATAATGCAGAGTTGGCATTAAGCAACAATCACTCACTCACTCGTTGACATATGGCAGATCAGTGATTTTCGCCAGGTACTCCGATTTCTTCCACCAGGCCAAAATTAAGATATTGTTTGTTTCCCCTTTTGCGACCGACCCGATAAAATCGGCCCGACCGGGAAAATTTTATTTACTTCCGCGGAAAGAACAATTTTTTTATTCCGGAAATTTTTTCGGTTCCGTTCCAGAAACGAGAGAAAATTATTTGTTCAATTTCAATTCGGAATACTTAATTACGTATGACTTCATTGAAGATCATTGAGGCAAATCCATATCGAAAGGCAATAACAACGATGGACACCACATGGTGTGTCGGTGCTGTCGAAAACCGGAAAGGTTGAAAAAACTTTGATTAGCAACACATTAAAAAAGATCTGATGTTTCTCTAAATGTTATTCATGTGCCCTTACATCTGCAAAATATGAACATACTTAATATAGATTCAGTTTCATACACAATGAAATAAATAAGAACGTGTTTGGTAGATCATTCTGCCAAGTGCTTATTATGAGATTCATTTGATGAAAACAAATTTTTTTTTACCTACCTACCTACCTACCCACTACCTTGAGGGTAGGGTCGCAAAAGGGGAAACATGCAATTTTTTAAGGTTGGCCCCAATAAAACTGACCACCACGATATAACTGAAAGATTGTTGAAAGTGACGTTAAACACTATATCCCTAATCCTAACCCCCCCAGATACCGGTTTCCTCTACCAATAAAACTGACCACCGTAATGTCACTAAATCATTGTTGATTTTGATGTGAAACATTTACAACCCCTATAACATAACATTTTGTATACAGTTGATACAGTAACCCCTACTTATAAGGCCATTCCCACCGAAGACCACACCTCATATCAGGCCACTCCCACCAAAGACCACTCCCACCAAAGACCACACTTCTTATCAGGCCACTCCCACCAAAGACCACACCTCTTATAAGGCCACTCCCACCAAAGACCACACCTCTTATCAGGCCAGATTCCAGATACATTGAGATAGTTGAATACTACTAAACTGTCCCCTCAAGAGAGACAACACCAATTGGTGGCATCATAAGTGTGGGAATTCCTGTATAGTTGAATCAGATTTTTACATTTAGTACAGTTACAACATTTTTCTATCTGAAAAAAGATTGCAGTCAAACCTGCTTTAGTGACCACCTCTATTTAGCAATAAATTGTATTATGTGACCTTAATTTAATTTTCCCTTCATAGTGCATTTCATATCAATTACACCTGTATTTAGCGACCACCTGTCGTAATTGATCCTTTGGAAGATCACATAAAACAGGTTTCACAGTACTTGCTATATTCTTCAATAACAATCATTTATATATTTCAGGTGATGATTCCTATGGTAGAAAAGTGATAGTGTTTTCAGCATGTAGAATGCCTCCTAGTACACAGTTAGATCACCAGAGACTACTGCAGTAAGTATATCCTAGTTCATAAAATAGGTCACTGGGACAAGTTAGATCACCAGAGACTACTGCAGTAAGTATATCCTAGTTCATAAAATAGGTCACTGGGACCAAGTTAGATCACAAGAGACTACTGCAGTAAGTATATCCTAGTTCATAAAATAGGTCACTGGGATCAAGTTAGATCACCATAGACTACTGCAGTAAGTATATCCTAGTTCATAAAATAGGTCACTGGGACCAAGTTAGATCACCATAGACTACTGCGGTAAGTATATCCTAGTTCATAAAATAGGTCACTGGGACCAAGTTAGATCACCAGAGACTACTGCAGTAAGTATATCCTAATTCATAAAATAGGTCACTGGGACCAAGTTAGATCACCATAGACTACTACAGTAAGTATATCCTAGTTCATAAAATAGGTCACTGGGACCAAGTTAGATCACCAGAGACTACTGCAGTAAGTATATCCTAATTCATAAAATAGGTCACTGGGACCAAGTTAGATCACCAGAGACTACTGCAGTAAGTATATTCTAGTTCATAAAATAGGTCACTGAGACCTAAGCAGAAAAAAACATTTGGAATAAGAATAGAATTTATGATGTAAAGCACCTTAGGGTAATATTTTAGATAGGACACTATACAAATTCTGGTATTATTATTATTATTATTATATATCATAGTTTATGAAATGGGTCCCTGTGACCTATTAAAAACTGGAATATTCATGTGTCATATATAGATTATAAAGTGGGTCAGTCACTAGGACCTGGTCAAAAATGGATCACTGTGATCTTAGACAAAAACATGCATACTAGAATATGTCATAGTTCTAGAAAGAGGTTTCTGTTACCTTAAATGACTTAAGTATGTCATATTTATTAAAGAATGTCTTTGATAAAAAGTAACTATAAAAGTACGTTTGTATGTTAATTCCAGTTCTTAGATAAAAAATATTGTGTGGTAGAATTTCTTGTTGATGAGATCTAGAAGTCCTCTTATTAGACCACTTCTTCAGCAATGAAAAAGTGGCCTCTCTTTGTTACAAAGGTGACCTCTTAATACAGGTTTGACTGTATTATTTCATGAATCATTATTCCCTGTATACATATATCCTTAGGTCTTAGGTAGCATTTATCACTCTGATTTCTTTTATTTTTAGATACCTTAAACACACTTTGGACCAGTATGTAGAAAATGATTATGTAATTGTGTATTTTCACTTTGGTTTAACCAGTAAAAACAAGCCAAAGTTATCATGGTTGGTTCAGGTTTACAGAGAACTTGACAGAAAGTAAGTATGCAAGCCAAAATATATAATGATTGATTGATTGATCCATGTTTAACAATATTTCAGCTATATCCTGGTGTTCAATGTGTATAATAAATAATCAAATTTACTCAAGTTTTTTATTGTTTGTTTATTTTTGTTTGGTTACCTGAGAACTACCACGATATAACTGAAATGTTGTTGCAAGTGGCATTAAACACCATAACCTTGGAAATTTGAATATCAAAAGGGGAGAGTTTGCTTTCCATTAATTGATTTGACCTCCCAAATCATGTTTTCAAATATTATTGTGATATAAGAGAATTTTCAACCTTTCAGTACACACTTTGACTTTATAAAGTATATGATGTCATTTTGTTGTCATGCAAAAAAAAAGACCCAATCAAAACACTGTATCCAGTAAATACAGTGTTCTGATTGGATGATGTTGTATCCAGTAAATACAGTGTTCTGATTGGATGATTTCGTATCCAGTAAATACAGTGTTCTGATTGGATGATTTCGTATCCAGTAAATACAGTGTTCTGATTGGAAAATTTTGGAATATGAGTATGAAAATCATCAATGTTAGTGATGTTATATCACACAGTGAAATATAAGTTTTTATTTCACTGGGTGAAATACTTGTTCAGATCTTTCAATGAGAAGTGTTACCAGGTACTTTTACCCACCTAAAATGGTATTTGGTACCTCCTGATTTCAAGGAGTGTTGTATAAGATATTCGTGAAAATTGTTCAAATTTTAATAAAAAGTACCACCTGTAAATAGTGAGGTACCTGTACACTTGAAAAATATTGAAAGCCCTGCGTTGTTCTTTCACTTGAAAAACTCTGTATTTCAAAGGCTTCTATGAAATAAGTAACTGTTGCATATAATTTGAAGTGACTTTGCTGCAATTATCAATTAAATTTAGACACACTGGATGGTTTCATAAAGATGATGTAAAAATGCATTTGAACCCCTTCCTTGCTAGCTTACCTTTTGATGGCAAAAAAGGAGGGTTTTTTATGGAGGGTATTGCAATCTTTCTTTACCTATAGAAATTGAAATTTTCCATCATGATTTATTATCCAATTAAAGTTTAAAAATGGTTGAAAGTGACATAAAGCTCTTGTCGAATGATTAAATCAGAAGCTTTTGGAATCTGATTATTTTGTGTTTCAGGTACAAAAAGAATTAAAAATCTTTATATCTAGACCATAAATAAGATTTAAACACACAACTGATGGTTCAATAAAGAGCATGTAAAAGTACACTTGACCCCTTTCTTAGCAAGTTTTCCTGTTGATTACGGAAGGCGGAATTTTTGTGTAGATTTTGTGGAATCTGATTATTTTATGTTTCAGGTACAAGAAGAATTTAAAGGCCTTATATCTAGTCCATCCTACAAACTTCATAAAAATTTTATGGGGTATATTTAAACCTTTCATAAGGTGAGTTGTCTGATCTTAATTTTTCTTTATATATATATATGTAAACTACAACCCATGAAGATTGAGTGTAGTATTTTTGTTTGAAATATTTTGCAATAGTAGTTTAGGACAAAAAGATTGTGTAGAAGCAAATACTTATAATTTGACCCCAAAATATATAGCTCAATTTAACAAGTTTGTTTGTTTTTGACAGTATACTCCTGTTGTGATCACTCTTTCTGTGTGTGTGCAATTGGTTGTATTTGTGTAAATATTTACTTCGAAAAAGCACACTCAATTTTTGCAGGTTGTAGCAAAATTGTAATAATAAAGATTAAACTTCTCTTCTATTTCTAAGCATATATGGTAAAACCTTGTTATTAAAAACCAAATTGACATATTTTTATTTCAGTTGGGAAAAAGCCATCATGAAATTTAAAGTATTTTGTTAATGCAGTTCTGTTTTATTGAATGCTTGTTGTTATTGTATTTTGGCACTCCATAATGTATGTATGGTAAATAGTACTTTGCTGATTTTCGTTTTTATTTCTTTTCACATTACTGCAATTTAGTAATATACATGGTAGACTTAAAATATAGATTTAGACAGGCTCTCGTAATTTATTACCAAGACAATTATTTGTAATTTGAAGAAAAAACAAGAAAAAAATAATCCAACAACAGTTCTCACGGTGAGCAATGGTCCTCCAACAAAGACCAGTAAAGCTTTGTTCGAACCAGTAAATTTTTCAGTTTTTATTTAGATATATTTTTTAAAATAAATTAAAGAATTTGATTCAGATCAGTAAATTCAAATTTTCATTTCGAGGACTGTAATAAGGATAAGCATGTTTTCAGTTACTATTGTAAAAGATTGTGAAATGCGATTTTTATGTGTATGCATTTATGAAAGTTTGTATATTTTACATAGTAACGTTTGCTCATTTCTACCAGTATTCTTTGTTTCTATATTTTTTGTGTATTTTTATTTGTATTTTTCATCAATTACACAGCAGGTGAGTTGTGTAATCGTTGGTAAATGTCTAAATGTAATCTTTTTATATAATCTTCTGTCGTAAACCATTTAGTTTTAACATTTTGGCTGAAAACAGCCGGTCTCAGCTGAAAATAATATTGCAATAAAAATTTTCCACTTAGACAGGCTGTTATATATTTAAAAATGTGAATTTGAAATACACTTCTTTTTTTTTTTTTTTTTTTAAGTTTTCATTAACATTCAAAATGTACAAAATTTTAGAGCTACAAAAACTGTTTGGTTTCGACTTCTGGTAATAAATATATAACTGATCAAACAGGTAGTGTCTATGCATTACTGTAAATTTTACTACCAGTTTGTAGATTACATACATACAGGCACTGTTTTAACTGTCAGTGCATGTTATACTAACTTGGCATTTTTCTGATTTTTTTTACATGTACATTATTAGAAGGTAAGGATTTTAGACTAATACATTGTATTGGCTTTGTATGAGATCCTGTGGGATATTAAGTTAACCCTTTCCAAAGTGGTCCTCAAATTATTATTACCGGTATTAAGCAAATTGTAATGGAAATCAATATCTCTGTGGTATGATGAATAGGTTTTTTGTAAAGGAAAACTAGTAAAATGGGTTTCAAATAACTGTTAAATAAGTCTAGGGACTATTTTTCTCTCTTCATTTGTGTCAACGATAGAATTATAAACTTTGGTTTTGAAAAACATTGCTATAGTAATCCACCTCTTATAAGGCCACTCCCACCAAAGGCCACCTCTCATATCAGGCCACTCCCACCAAAGGCCATCTCTCTTATCAGGCCACTCCCACCAAAGGCCATTTCTCTTATAAGGCCACTCCCACCAAAGGCCATCTCTCTTATAAGGCCACTCCCACCAAAGGCCATCTCTCTTATAAGGCCACTCCCACCAAAGGCCATCTCTCTTATCAGGCCACTCCCACCAAAGGCCATCTCTCTTATCTGGCCACTCACACCAAAGGCCATCTCTCTTACAAGGCCACTTCCACCAAAGGCCATCTCTCTTATAAGGCCACTCCTACCAAAGACCATATCTCTTATAAGGCCACTCTCACCAAAGGCCATCTCTCTTATAAGGTCACTCTCACCAAATGCCATCTCTCTTATCAGGCCACTCCCACCAAAGGCCATCTCTCTTATAAGGCCACTCCCACCAAAGGCCATCTCTCTTATCAGGCCACTCTCACCAAAGGCCATCTCTCTTATAAGGTCACTCTCACCAAAGGCCATCTCTCTTTTAAGGTCACTCTCACCAAAGGCCATCTCTCTTTTAAGGCACTCTCACCAAAGGCCATCTCTCTTTTAAGGCCACTCTCACCAAAGGCCATCTCTCTTTTATGGCCACTCCCACCAAAGGCCATCTCTCTTATAAGGCCAAGAGAGGCCACTTTTTCATTACAGAAGGGCTGGTCTTATAAGAGGGAGACTATAGTATCAGGTTTAAATTCTTCAGTCTTTTATTTGATCTATTTTGTCTCCACAACTTTATAAAGTAAATGAATTAGGGACCTTTTTTTTGTCAATGTTTATAGCAATACCAGTATGTAGCTTTTGTTGAAGGCATAACCTTGTTATGTAGCATCTTCTCAAGTCCAAGGCCCTGGTCAGGGGGAGAAGGTCTAATTAGAAAATGTAAAACTGTCAGTAATATTCACTTAAAGACAGATCTTTCTACATCAACACAATACAGACCACTTCAAGAACAAGAACATATGTGAAATGCAGTATTAAGGCATCCATTACCAAGGTCAGGTCCAGTGGTATAAGATCCTTTGGAAAATATTTGAATTTTCATTTGTTCTTTATAAAATATAATAAATTGTTCTTGTCAATACTCTACCACATAATAATTGTTTTTTCTATACAGTTTTACAGGCATTTCAATAAGGGGTGGTACCAGTTACTTTTACCCGCTTAATATAGTCTTTGATACCTTCTGATTTTAAAGTGTTGCTTAAGATATTCATGAAAATTGTTCAAATTTTAATTTAAAAAAAACCCACCTGTAAATAGTGAAGTACTGGTACTCTTGAAAAATATTAGTCCTCAACTTGATGACTAGGGAATTGGAGGTAATTGTCTATATAAAATGATTTTAGTTCCCTGAATGTCATGTCAATATTAAAATACCATTGATAGTATTTTTGTAGTCTGCTTAGTTTATTTTGTAACTACTTTACTTTGGGTTTACATGGCTTACTATGATTTTTTCTTCTTATTAAACTCTTGATTTAATTCTTTATTTATTTTACGAGGATTGTATACAACCAGAGGCTAGTAGTAGCTCTCCTCAACTTTTTTCTAATTAAACTCTTTTGTCATCACTTGGTATCTGTCTTTCACATTTCATCTCTTATGAAATCACACAAGATTTTACCAACTTCACAGGAATATACATACATGTGATAATGTCAGCAGGTCTTTGCAGGAGATTTGCCTTGAAAAATCAGGAGATTGGGGGTCTGATCAGGGAGATTTTTTATATACGTATTTATCAACAACTTTTACTCTTCTATAGTTTATGTACATATTCATACTTATATGCATGAAAAACATATTTTTAGTTCTACAAATACAATACAGATTTCAGAATCTGGAAACATTATTTTACAGAGTTGAGAGAAATGATCAGCTATCAAAAACGGCACATTATGTTCTGCAATGAAATATGTAAATAACACTTAGCTTTGCGAACATTCTCATCTAGAGTAGTTGTCTTTTTCAATTTCAATTTCTTGTTCTTATCAACGCCAATAGAATTCTGCTTATGACTCGTTGATGTAACATGTCTTTGTACATCGTTTTTACCTCCGTATGTGATACTAAAATGCGAATTGCATACTGTGCAGTACACATACAATTCCCCTTTATCACTATTGGTGATGCAGTCAAATTCTATTTTCCACTTTTCTTGAAATTTGCAGGCGTATTTAATTTTCTTAGGGTTAGCTGGTCCATCGGGACACGACGAGTGTCTTTTACGAGAAGTCATTTCAAAAATGCTGAACCCCTGTCAAAAACTTTACTATTAAACAAACAAAGTGATTAGTTTTTAAGATTTAATTGCTGAAAATCAATACAAAATCACCCAAGTGCCGTAGATTGAGAGGTGTAATCAGCTGATGTGTCACTAATTATAAACACAGGGACAGTACCTAGGTAAAATCGATACCGGAAGTCGATAGATTGGACGTAATTTCAACTTTTTGACAAAGATTATGAATCCTGTAGATTTTCTACCAATTCCGGGACTTGCATTTTGAAGGGTCGAATCCGGGAGACTCCCTCAGAATCCTGGAGCTATCACATGTATGAATATATAAAAGAAGGACATTGTTTAACATAGGACCTTATTTTAAAATTTGGATCCATCATCCAAGATGACCACCACTGCAGGACATAGTTTAACACAGGCCCTATTTGAAATTTAAAAGTTGGATCCATTATCCAAGATGACCACCATTGCAGGTCATTGTTTAACATACCACTATTCTTGACAATGTGTAAAAATTTTGATTCACCATCAAGATAACCACCTCCACAGAATATAGTTTATAATAGGACCCAATTTGAAATGTTTAAAATGTTTATATTCAGAAACTATAAACTTGATTGAACCAAAACTGTATTTGATTGATAATTTAGTTGACCTTCACACAATTTATCTTTTTTGTATTGATCTGAAATTCAAATGGCTTCCACTGTAGTACATAATTTTTACATAGAACCACAAGGGACAACTTTCTTTGCAGAATTACAAAGCTCAGTGACTGATTCCAAATTGTACAGGGGTGGTCATCAAGGTCGTTGTCGTACGGTAGCTGGATTTACAACTACTTGTGCAATCAGTTCCTATCACCACTAAAGTTGTGAGTTCTAAGTTTGTCAGTGACTTTCGACAGGTCGAAGGTTTTCTCTGGGTACTCCGCTCTCCTCCATCATTAAAAACTGATTGCCATAATATAATTGAAATATTGTTGAAACTTGAAAGTGGCATTAAGCACCCTAACCCTATGACCATGTGAGCAATACAAGCTCGGATGATTCTTTTGTTTGTTTTGGAGGATGTACATGTATGTCATTAATATCACAATTTCTTACATAATATATCTACTATCAAGAGTGAATAGCAATAATAGACTTCTGGTAACATCACGATGTTTCAACTAATGCACAATAAATGTATTTATTTCAATATAATTTTATATATGACCGCAGCATAGCGAGTATTTTTTTTCTGTTTTACTCAATAAATGTATTTATTTCAATATAATTTTATAAATGCCCGCAGCATAGCGAGCATTTTTTTTTCTTTCTTCTTTTGCAATATTGACAAAAGTCACAAAATTTAATGTTGTACGTCTGCTTGAGTTAAAGGGGAAATTTACATATCCGTCTTCATGCCATTTTGTTTTACAGTTTTTGAAGACTATATATCAAACTTGTCTTAAATTTTAGATTTATTGTTTTACTAAAATTAGACTAATTATTTGTATTTATTTTAATGATTTCCGAACTACAGCAGGTATGTGAAATCACGCATAACCCCCTTTTTAGTTCACTTTATAAATTTCTTTATGTTTCTGGTGTCAAGGCTTTTTATTATAATATTGCCAGAAGTTTATGATATATTTGTTACTGTTATACACACATTACACAAAACACTCTGGAATCACTTTGTTCTATTTTATTTTATTTGCATTAGCATTACACTCATAATGATAACAACCGCCACGATATAACTGAAATATTGTTGAAAGTGATGTTAAACACCATAAAACCAACCAATCATAATAATAACTACTGTTGAATTTTAATTCTGATATTTCTGATATGATCTCCAAGGTAACTACAGTTTATTAATAGACAATTTCTGTGCTGTCAAGTCTTAACACAGCTAGCCTGAGAGACCCACATTTTTTTGTCTTCAGTTTAAACTGATCTTCCCATTTTTCCTTTTGAAGTATCATCAGAAATAGGCAAAATCGTCATATCTCATACTTTTTTTTATGTCAAAACTTGACCACACTGCTCTGACCATTAAATGAGATACAAGTATTAAATCAATTGGGTACTCATGACAATGTATGTGTATTCAAAAGTAATTAAATATCCTGCTAAAAGATATTTTCCGTTTGTCATAAAAAAAATATCATATGATATATATCACTGTTTCTTCAATGTGTCTTGGTGCACAACATATGTGATTACATAAACTTCAGGTGCTGTCAGTGGTCATGATCATATAGTACATTTGTAGTTGGATTTACAACTAACTACTTATGCAATCAGTGCCTATCACCACTGATGTTGTGAGTTTGAATCCTGCTCAGGTGAGGTGTATTAGATACAACATTATGTGATAAAGTTTGTCAATGACTTGTGGCAGGTCGGTGGTTTCTACGGATTCTCCGGTTTCTTCCACCGATAAAACTGACTGTCACGATATAACTGAAATATTGTTGAAAGTGGTGTTGAACACCATATTCCTAACTCTACGTTAAGTTTATAAAGTGGTATGTTAATCATATGAAAATTTGTAGACGACATTGCATTATTTTAGAGATTGGAACTTAGACTGTGTGAAATAAAATTAAGAAAAAAGTTTGAAAGTAGACATCGATTGTCACAATTGGAGGAGTAATTTTCTTATTTGAATGAACTAGAAATTCCTTTTTACTGTAAAACGATATTATTTGCAATTTTTTTTTATTAAAGAAAAAAGGCCATACATAATCATTTTAGAGCCTTTTATGTTTTGGTTTGACCTAAAACAATAACCCAAAAGAACTTCTGCAAACTTACTTTTGCTCTCTCTTCCAGAACTGCGGTAAATTTGTAAAAGGTACCGAGTACCCTTGTTATTGCAGCATATTAGAAGCTATATTTTGGTGATTAGCAAGAGAAAATAATAAACTATATGATTTTTGGAAATTTGAACTTTGAAATAAGTGAGGGTGACAGAGTAAAAAAGATCAATATAACCCTGCTACACTGTATATGATTAAGAACTGTCAGTTATCAACTAAAAAAAATGGTCACTGATTATTTGAAAAGAGACAGTTAAGATGTCTGTAGTATGAATCATATTTTGTATTTTTAGACAAAAAGTGATTATTATTGTATGAAAGTTAGCAATTCAAACACATTTATACAGTAGTGGATTTCCGTCATGTTACCAATATTGTCTTTTGTGTTACTTTCTTGGTAGTTACAGGAAGGACAGTAACAGGACGGACTTACATGCCATAATTCTGTCAAAGATATGTTTTTTATTGTTTCAAAGGCATTTATCACATGTGCAAGTGCTAGACAAAAATATGAACTCTTTACCATACATGAAAACTTTATTTCATTATTTTGCATGCTTGATAAAGTAGTAACATTTCAGACACAACTTAAAATTACTGTAGCAGTTGAACTTACCCTTTAGGCTGAAATCATGTCCTCTTTGACATTTGAAAAAAATGGCACCGATAACTTTTCCTGACAGGAAGTGAGGTATAAAAGGACATGGTAATCAGATGATCGTTGAAAGAAAGACAACTCTTACGGATCGATTTTAGCAAATGGTAACAGGAAAGACATGTAGTCTTGGGTACATGTCTTCTAACCAAAATATTTTTGTCCCCCGACGCTTCGTCGTAGGGGACTATAGAAATGGGTATCGTCCGTCCGTATGTCTGTCCGTCCGTGTGCTTTTTGGTTTCCAGATGATAACTTGTGAATGAAAA
>MJUT01007523.1:720457-775380 GCA_002080005.1 Gigantidas platifrons
ACCAGAGTTACTCCCCTTTTTTTACTTCAAAATGGTCCTTGGATGGTCCCCTTTCAGAATTATGAGTGATACAGGCTCACCTGACCCTCTAGTTTACAGTAGTTTCAAAATTTAATCTTACGATATAACCTTGGCGTCGGGGGACCAGTGGCCAACAGCCTTTTATTTTGTCTACAATGAATAGGTTCCCTATGATATTAAAATTACACTCCTTACCCGTTCTCTAAATAATAAAACTCTTTTCCTGTGTTCAAACACTTGAAATGTTGAAGTTATTACGATGAAAACACCAAACTTTCAGTTTGAGACACAACATTTTCACTCAATATTTTATATAAAATTCTAAATATATTTTTTTATTTCAGTTGGTTTTTTTTTATTTTGTTTTTGTCAAATAATCTCCATGAATAATGCAAACAATCAAAAAGAAAAACTGCTTGTTTGGATATGGAATAAAGGTGGATTTAGTGTGTCCACTCAGAAACGACATTTTTAGAAAATAACCGATCTATATTATGGCATGATGCATATTTTGCCAAAAATCTTTTATGTAGCTATTATTGTCTTTTCTACTTGGCATGAGATTGTATTGTAATCTTTTGTAATCTATATTACTTATATATAGTCGTATCTTGTTACCTTGAACTTGCACAAGTATTTTTTTTTATGGAATCAGGGACATAAAGTTTTACTCATATCTGCTTATTTACGTACGTCCATCCAACATTTCGTTTCTGTTCAATAACTTTGAAGTACCCCTTAAGGTGGTATCATACACTTCAGGTAAAATTTGATCTGCTCGTTTAATATTTTTATTTTTTTGGTAGTGTGTTTGAATATATCCACTGTAATAAATATCAAAATTTTAACAAATTCCAACCAACAGACTCGGAGCTATAAATTCACTAGCCACATAGCAGCTTTTCTCTCTGTGGTTTTGATCACCGAGATGCTTGAAATCTGCATGCAAACATCATATGATCAAAACGTTCAACTGGTTTTAAAGAGTTACCTCCCTGTAGTGTTAGGTACCACCATAAGCAAATCTTTTGAAATTTATACACAAGGTTATTGACCATAAAAGGAAGACCAAATTGGATTTAAGACTTGACCACTCTTTTTTTGTTTTGGATTGGGGACATCAGTGTTCTGTGGACACATTTTTCAATTTTCTTTGATGCCTTGTTCATAGTAATGAGCTCTTCTTTTAGACATCAATGTTTATTTATTTCCCATCAACTACTGCAGTGTTTCGTCCAGCTGCCTTTTGCAATCTGAATATTGCAATAAAATCACATATAACGCCTTTCACATCAAGTCACTATGAATTTTTGTTTACCTAGAATAACTCCAAGACCGTTAATTTGACAGAAAATCATTGGTCCATTTTAACTTCGATATAGCAAGGTATGACTTCATATGAATGACTCAGTTATAAATACTGACACATTAATGTATCATTAGTATCCATGGTTATTGATGATTTGTAAACTTTCCCTTTGATTTTTAACAGCAGTAATATCAACTATCAAGCGACAAGAGTGAAACAAACATGTAATCGTTGATTTGTTACATGACGTTTTATTAATATAACTGACATTCTAATATGATGTCCTTCAAACGCTTTGAGTCCAAACCCGTGGTAAAAATAATATATACCAACACCCATTGTAATTTATGACATCATCAATAATTTATAACGTTATTTTACCAATTTTTACATATTAGAATCAAAATAATTCATGGAAGCCATATGTATATATTGTTTTTATCACGGGTAGGCCCTTTATGTCAGCTTTTTAACCCTCGCTAACGCTCGGGGTAAAACTTCGTGACATAAAGGGCCTACCCGTGGTAAAAACAATATATACATATGGCTTCCATGAATTATTTCTTAATCGTTTTGACATATCCTCGATAAGCACTCTATTATTTATACGAATTGATCAAAATGAACTTCTCATTGTATCTTGCGTCTCAGTCTTCGGTCTCGATGTGATATTTCTCTGAGAAATTCATTCTGGTAAAATAAGTTAGCATTAGTATATGTATATGTAAGACATTGAATAAAGTATTGAAGAAATAATAGTCAATGAACAATCAAATAGTTTGATTATTTACCTAAAAAAATAATGAAATTGTCACTATGGTTACCACGATGCTATCCTATGACCTATATTTGTAACTTGTTTTAATGTCATTATCATTTACATCTTCATATCAGGTGTATTACATGTAAAATGGCACATCAAGATTAATAGATGCTCATCAACTTGTGTGTTCTTGTCTTGTAAAATGGGACATCAATTTAAGTTTAATAGATGTTTGTCAACTTGTGTATTCTTGTCTTGTAAAATGAGACATCAATTTAAGTTTAATAGATGTTTGTCAACCTGTGTGTTCTTGTCTTGTAAAATGGGACATCAATTTAAGTTTAATAGATGTTTGTCAACCTGTGTGTTCTTGTCTTGTAAAATGGGACATCAATTTAAGTTTAATAGATGTTTGTCAACTTGTGTGTTCTTGTCTTGTAAAATGGGACATCAAGTTAAGTTTAATAGATGTTTGTCAACCTGTGTGTTCTTGTCTTGTAAAATGGGACATCAATTTAAGTTTAATAGATGTTTGTCAACTGTTCTGTCTTATCATGGTCTATATATAGCTTAATTGTGTTTATTATATGCTTAGTCAAGTTAAATTTAGATATTTGTTGGATCTTTTTTTCATGTGTGCATATATATCTTTTATGTGGTGATCACAGAAATTGGTACACCATGAATTCACTATGCAACATAGTTTTGAACCACATGAATTTCCAAGTTTAATTGTTTATGAAAGAGAGATTGCCAATTGTATGAAAATTTATGTGACATGATCCAATATTATTTGTCATTGAATATCATATTACAAGAACACTAAATTAGAAAGATTAAAATAAATACATTTTGAACAAACATTTTGGATGATATAACTGAAATATTGTTGAATGTGGCATCGAACACCATAATCCTAACCCGAACATTTTGGATAACAAAAATCATTATTTCTGCCAACTAGTCTATATAAAGCAAGAAAGACAGGTGACATAACTATATTACACATGTGACATTGTATATATATTCTGGTTATTTTCAGTGTGAAGTTTGATGAGAAGTCTCTATTAGAAAGGTGACATTGTATATATATTTTGTGTTATTTTCAGTGCTAATTTTGGTAAGAAGACTCGATTAGATATTTTGTGTTATTTTTCAGTGCGAAGTTTGGTAAGAAGGTTATGTATGTTGAGTACTTACACAAGTTAAAGGAACACCTACATTTTGACCAACTAATTGTTCCATCTTTAGTGTTAGAGTAAGTTTTAGTTAGATTATATTTGACAACAATACACATTGTTTTGGGTGTAGGATTGAGATAAACAGATACATTTTACTGTTGTACTTCTTTTGTAGCTGCTTGGTTATTAAGGGAAGTTTATGTTGCATCTTTTATTTACTGAAAGTATCTTTTCCAGAATAAAAAAACGACAACACATTAAAAAAACTGTTTTTTATTATTTAGAGGGGCATTAGCTACAATTTTGACCAAACAAATTATATGCTTTGGAAATTGGTAAATAGCTTTAAAATGATGAAATAAAGGTAAATATTTCACATTAAACAGCTTATCAAACCACTTTCTGCCTTTTGAGAACAAAAATTATCATCGATTACTTATTTGCTTACAAGCAAATAATTTGACCTCGCTTTTTCCGTATGCAATTGACCTTACTAGTGACAGGTAAAAACAAATAATTTGTATTTTGTCGCTTATTAACTGCCAACTTGCATGGTTCTTTGTTCGTAATTAACACTGACTAAAAGCAGATTCACAAAAAATAAGAAATAAGTGCATTGTTGTACTGATTTAATGACGATTCGACAAACTCCGTAAACAATGTCGATAATTAATAAGATGGCGTCCATTTCTTGATCGATCTCAAAACACGAGCAGTTGCATGTTTTTTCCCCGATGCAAGTATATTTCATAACATTTATAAGTTACAGAAACACGTTTTATTAAGGCATCAATCATATCTGATAGTTTTTATGGGTGACAAAAATTTACGAATCGACAGATAATGCCCTTTTAAGTATTTACATAATTTCATTTAAAAAAATATTTACATTTTTTTTTATTTCATATTACAATAAAACACAATTATATCATATTCTATATCCACTTTAATTTCTGTCCGATATCTTGGGGGGGGGGGGAATTCTCATGATCTTATGGTAAATTTCTAGGTGTTATACATGACCTTTTACGGTAATCATTAAAAGATATTCCTTGGATTAAATTAAAACTCAATAAATTGTGCATTATTTAAATATTAACATTGAAAATTAGGAAAACAAATCTTTTGATTCTACTGTTTGAAGGGCACTTTTTATTCTCTTATAATAATGTTATTTTTATATTCTTATGGTAATTTATTTCAGACATGATGGTAAAATTTTGGCAGCCAAGAAACCAGAGTATCCTTATTCTTCATATGAAAGTGATGCTGCAGCAGTTAATCCTAAACAACAATTTGGAGTAAAACTTCAACAGTAAGTCGGGGGAGAGATCCTGTATTCATCATGTCAGTCTGTCGTCACAAAAGTTCATATTCATATTACAATTTGCATATCATATCGCTATGGCAGTTTGTTTAGACCACTTTTTACCTTGAATATGTCATTAATAAGATTATATAAACAACTCCTACATTATGAATGGGAATATCCTCAAAACTTGGTATGCTTGCCTATTACTATATTAAGATTTACATTTCATTATGTCAGTTTTTGAAGGAGTTATTGCCCTTTATTGCTCTAGAATATGTCATTTTGTGCAAAACTCGACATTCTACATTTTAAATGGAAATTACAAGGAGTACATTTTTTTGGGTATTTATCAAAAGATGAAAGAATGTGGGGAAGCCATTTGTTTTATGTAAAGAACAACCTTTAATTTGAACTGCAACATCAAGTCCATAGTCCATCTTTTCCAGTAGGTCAATTATCTTATCCAAAACTTTAATCTCAATTCTATAGTTTTACTTCCGTAGCAATTTGATAAATAATATTCAGTAAAAAAAAAACAATGACAAATTACAACAGTAATGATGAGTCAAACTAGGTTCACCTTGAGGAACATTTATAAGTTTCAATGATTTAGTCAGTAATCAGTAGACATAGAGTGAAGACTAAACAACAAGTTAAATAGTAAAATTAGTTGTCAAATTCAAGACATCTGAGTAATCAAAGGCTAAACTTCATTAGTAAATCAGTCTCATTAAATCAGTAGTAACATTCCAAGTAGTACTAATTGATATACAAATGTATTAACATATGAGAGGGCTCGGGTGGCTCAATAAGTTAGGTAGTTGGATTACCTAACAACTCATACAAGCCTATCACCAATACAGCATGGGTTCGCGACCGGCTTTGTAAGTTACAAAAAAGGGTGCACTCGACTCGCAGCTGCAAAGTTCACCAGTTGTTTGCCCATGGCCAGTGGTTCTCTCTGGGTACTCCGGCTTCTTCCACCACTAAAACTGGTCGCCATGAAATAGCTGAAATATTCCTGAAAGTGGCATTAAAACACCAAAAATCAATCAATCAATCAAACCAAGCATCTACTGAAAATCATACACCTTAAGCAAATAGTCAAATGTCTGTAGCCAGTTAAAAAGTTTTAAGTCAATAGTTGAATATCTGCATCAAGTTTGAAAAATGAATACATTAGTCATAAGTGGAAAGTTCACAATGGGAAAATTGAAATTATGTCATAAAGTTATACCGACTCTTGCTGTCAATTTCTAGGGTTATGTCAAGGTAAGATGAAGCATGCCTAACTGTATAAAGTTTATTCCGGGAATGTTTCAAGCATATTATCATGGAATTTGAAAATAAATTGTTAAATAATTGCAATGCTAAAGAATTTAAAGGCAAAAAAAAAAAAATGTTTTATTTAATTTCAACACAATGTAAAACTTGTATAAACAAAATACATTGAACAATAATTTTTTTCAGGATTTTAAAGAACTATAAATGTGTGTTACCTCCTGTTGTTGAAACCACAGTTGAATACCTCAGAAAAAATGGTAAATATTCGTTCTACATTTCGTTCTACATTGTCAGTAACAACCTATGATTATCCCCGGTTTGAAAATTATTACAACTTTTGATTGGTTAAAACCCTGGGTATAAAAAACCCATATTCCCGGGTGTTGCTAGGCCATATTACCGGGTGTAATTAGCCAGTAACCAATCAAATGTTGTTATAATTTTCAAATCGGGGATAATATGACATTAAAGCTTGCGACGTTGTGCTCCAAAATCATATTTAGTAAACTTTTTGAGAATCATTGACATTTATGCTTTTTACAGCAATGTTGATAACATACATTAAAGGGGCAACCCCTGCCCAAATTTTTTTTGAGAGGGGGTCTGCAATGACGAGGACTACATTTGTTATTTTTTATCAAGTTTTATTGACTGATGTTGTTATACCCAGGTGAGCTATACAGGCTCCTGGGAGCCTCTAGTTACTATGTGTGGTGAGCCCTGCCTTCAGTAGCCTGTACATCCTTTGGCTGTGCCTCAGAGTGTACTTGGCTACTTCAAGGTGTTAAAATCTCCATATCTACGGATAGGAATGTAAATAACTTATAATATCTAATGTAGAAATTACATATTCACAGACATAGATTTTACATGAATAGTGGCTGTAACAAAGACTGGAGTTTTAATAGGGTCCAAGATGTTTTTGCCATTTGGCCTTTTTCTTCCTTTGGCTTTTAGAACCACCGATGACAGTTTATGATTATAAAAGTCCTGCAAGATCTTTATATTAATGATATTTAATCATAATTTTAAGCATTATTTAAGAAATAATTCATGCCGGCCATACTTTATTGTTATTCACATATGGGTAGGCATTATATTTATGAATATTTAACCCCGAGCGATAGCGAGGGATTCAATCTCATGAATATAATGCCTACCTATCTGTGAATAACAATAAAGTATGGCTGGCCTGAATTATTTCGATTCTAATAGGACAAATATGGCAATTTTAAAATTTGAGGCGGTCAAAGTGGTTGCACTGCCTACATATCAATGCATAAACATAAAGCATACAAAGAGTGAAATATGTGTGGATTTTTTCGTTGTAAAGATGTTTTATTGTGTCGCCTGCGTTATGCAGAGGCGACATATAGGGATCACTATCCGTTGTCTTCGTCAGCGTCACAAAATAATTTCTGTCACATTTTTCTCAGGAACCACACAGGCCAGCTTCTTGATATTTGGCACAGAGCATCAGTATGGAGAAATGTATGTGTAAGAAAGTTTCGACTCTGCCGCATGTCCACTTCCTGTTAGACGGAACTTAGAATATTTTTTATATCGAAAAAGTTCGCAGGCGACACATGTCTTCCCTGGAAGACTTACCACTAAGTGTTTGTCTTACCCATGTTTTTATTACAGGTATTCCCATGATAACGTTTCATCGTTTCTAATTGATATTTAAACCGTTTATTTGTGTTGCCAGTGTTCACATTTTTTCTTTTACCGTTAACCGGAAGTTATGGGTGAAGTATAAGATAGAAATCGGAGTTAATTGGAATAGCCACAACAAAGCCGTGTTTATAACAGTTTAATTATGATAAGACTTGATTAGGATTTATTTAATTTTAACTTCATTTATTTCAACAATTTTTAGATAAAAAATGATAGAAAATCGCTAACCATGAAGGTGCTTTTTTTTTTTTTAGCTCAGCGCACATGTGTGGCCTATATTTGATTGGTATTCAAATATGCCTTTATTTGTATACCGAATACGGGACGTCATATTAGAAATAGCATTAATATATCATACAGAAAATATTTACGTTTGTCAGTGACTTGCGACAGATCGGTGGTTTTCTCTCCGGGTCTTCTGGTTTCCTCCACCAATAAAACTGACTGCCACGATATAACTGAAATATTGTTGAAAGTGGCATTAAACACCATAAACCAAACCAAGCGAAAATATTTAAGAAAATTTGTAGATTTTAGTATTTTGAGAGTTCAGATATACATTATTAAAGAGTTATTCAAGGTAATCTTCATCAGTGTTCATTATGCAGTATAACCTGTCTAAACCAAACGATCTTAGGCTAAACTTGTTTGTGTAGAATAGACAAGTGTTCTTTTTATACGCCTGTCTCGTGTTTAGTTCTGTATATCAGATCATTACCAAACTTGGCCATATGATTTTCCTGTGGAAGGGGAAGAACCCTATTTATTTTGGGGTCATTAGGTCAAAGGTCACCATTACTATAAATATAATTTTTGACAACAGGGTCGTTTCTGCACAATAACTTTAGTTCTGTATATTGAATCTTTATCAAACTTGGCCACATGATTCCCCTGTGGAAAGGGAAGAAACCTATTTACTTTGGGGTCATTAGGTCAAAGGTCAAGGTCACCGTTACTATAAATAGAATTTCTGACAACAGGGTTGTTTCCACATAACTTTAGTTCTGTATATTGGATCTTGACCAAATTTGGCCACACAATTCCCCTGTAAAAGGGGAAGTACCCTATGTATATTGGGGTCATTAGGTCAAAGGTCAAGGTCACCGTTATTATAAATAGAATTTTTGACAACAGGGTCGTTTCTGCACGATAACTGTAGTTCTGTATATTGGATCTTTACCAAACTTGGCCACATGATTCCCCTGTGGAAGGTGAAGAACCTTATTTATTTTTGGGTCATTAAGTTAAAGGTCAAGGTCACCATTACTATAAATAGAATTTTTGACAACAGGGTCGTTTCCGCACGATAACTGTAGTTCTGTATATTGGATCTTTACCAAACTTGGCCACATGATTCCCCTGTGGAAGGGGAAAAACCCTATTTAAATAGACGGTCGTATTTTGTGATGCACACATTTCTTGTTAGAAAGCTTAAATTAACAAAGATTTCCTTCCTTAGTATCGGTATATACAGGAATCCATTTTATTCAAGGTTTGGCTAAAGCTGGTTTTACTTTATCACTCTGTTTAAAAACAAAAGATGGAATTTTGTTTTCTTTATATTTTCAGCCTTAGACCATGAAGGAATTTTTCGAAGATCAGCTAATGCAATTGTTTTAAAAGATGTACAGAGAAGATTTAACCAGGGTAAGAACATCTAATACATGTTGTAAGATGAAGAACAGCAATCAAGGTCTGCTTCTTATTTTTCATTATCTAACTCTGTGTCTGATGGAATTTTTTTCTATCATCTTTATTTTAATACGTTTTCTTTCTTTTTCACAATATATAAGGGTTAAGACTATTATTTTCATTGCACATGATCTTAATTGAAAAGTTCTATGTTACTGGAAAGAACAACCATCATAAAAAAAAACTGGTACGCATGACGCGGAGACAATCTACTCGAAGGGGATATAATTTTTAAAAGACAGAGTACAGTGGACATTGAAAAATTTGTTTGCTCGTAATTTTAGTCAAACGTGATTAGTTGATACTGCATGACCTAAGAATGAAACAATTTTAACCAGATTCAATTGTAATATTTTTATTCAATTATGTCTTGGAGCTTAAAAGTTATATTCGATTTTGACTCCAGCAAAATTATGTACTTGCTGAAGTTTGCATTTCAAGTGCATTTTTTTTTTGTGGAGTAGTGTATTAGGGAACAGTTCTTTTCATTCACAAATGTTCAGATACCCAACATATCAAAATTAATCCATGAGTAATTTATATACAATGTATATGAATATGCAGAAAGCTTGTACATGATTTTCATGTTTATTCAGAACAATGGTAGAAAATGAATAGAAACCAGGTGTCAATTGTTAATACTGCCTGTGGTTCATTTGGAGTCAAATACGTCTATTCAAAAATAACAATAGTATGTAGTCAAATATTCCTGTAAATTGTGTCTTTTTTGCATGAAACTAGTATATATTTCATGTTTTAAATTTATGTTTAACAATCTTTGTTTTTTAGGTGAAAATATTGATTTTGATGAAGTAAATGATGTTCACATTCCTGCAGTAGCACTGAAAACATTCCTACGTGATCTACAAGAGCCGTTATTAACCTATGATTTATACCAGCCTGTTGTCAGGTTACACAGTAAGTAGACATCCACCCTGCCTCCTCTACTTTATCTCTCAACTCTCAAAAAACACAAATAAAACCAACATAGAAACAGTAGTTGATATAATTCTATAATAATCCATCTTATAACTAGGTTTCAAAGTGAGTACGGTAAGCACTGAATTCACATATATTTTGAGGCTATTTTTATAACTTTTATAAGGAAGTTATACTCAATAAGATTTTTTTTGTATTTTCCAGATTTTCAATAATTTTATTTTTATATTATGAAAAGAAAGTTTATTTTCACAAAAATCAACAAAATGAACAATATCCTCTCAACAAAACTCAATGAACTTTGAACTCAGAAAAGATTAGGACATATGGCGTGGGATATGGACAAAATGTGGTAGGATAAATCAGTTAATGGGATATTTTTGGAAAAGTAAGGATTCCTTTTAATTCCCTATTGCATCCACCACTACATTTATCTTTGAATTTTTATAAATATAGCCAGGCAAATTGAGTCTTGCCTGTGCCATTAATGTGCTTGATACAGTATGCAGGAATTAAATAATAGTCAATGAAATTGTATACACTATAAAGGAATTTAAATAACAGTCAATAAAATTGTATTGAATATGGATTATCCTGCAGTCAGATTGCATTGACTGTATCAAGTTTTGTGACATACGTACAAACAACGTAGAGCCACTGACTGTATATAGTTTCCTTGTCAGCATGTATTCAGAGCAGAACCTGCTAGACAAATACTAGATTAATACAGACTATGAGGACACATTTAAAATTTTGAATGGAATAGCTTGATGCTATTTGTTACTTTGTGTTTTGCCCTTGTTAATCAGACAGTTTTAACTTGTTTGACATTGAAAGATAAAGACAATATATATACCTTGTCTCTGTCATAGTTACAATCGTATAGTAGTTGGATTTACAACTACCTGTGCAATCAGTGCCTATCGCCACTAAAGTTGTGAGTTCGAACCCCATTCATGGCGAGGTGTACTCGATAAAGTTTGTCAGCGACTTGCAACAAGTCAGTGGTTTTCTCCGGGTACTCGGGTTTCCTCCACCAATAAAACTCACTGCCACGATATAACTGAAATATTGTTGAAAGTGACGTTAAATGCCATAAACCAAACCTATTTGTACTTGACATGTAACAGGTCTGAAATGCTCAGCAAGCCTCTCATTTCTACCTGTTCCTAAGCCTCATACAAATAAATTATATATTCAAAGATGAGGTATGTGTATTCTATATTTATACTACACACCTTTATATTAGCATACATGTACATGTATATAATTAAATACACATACAATCTTTATTTGTATAGCTTTAGAAGAAGATAGACAATTAATTGAGGTACAAAGGCTGTTTAGAGAAGAATTACCAAAAGAAAATTACATTGTATTGAAATATATAATACATTTTCTTACACAGGTAATATAAATGATTACTTAAGCCATGATCATGTTTAAACATCATTTATGAGTTACTTATTTGAAAAAAAAAGATTAATGGAATAATTGTATACAGAGTTAATCACTTCAAGTGTTGTTTTCCTGACACACCCAAAGCTTGGGGTTTCACCTGGCAGTTCATTCAAATATCTGTGCACACTCCCCCTCCTCAATAAATCTGGTTGTCACAATAAACATAGCTGAAAAATTGCTGAAAGTGATGAAAAACACCAATAAGCCACCTTGTTGGTTTGCAGTATACATGTATATATCAGTGTAAATATTCTGTTACATAATTCAACATTGAATTGATCATTTTTGATGATGTTAAGTTATTTATTTTACAAAATGTCATGGAATATTATACAATTATTGACTTTGGAATAGGTTGCTATCTGGATTTATAAACCTGAAAAAATGTAATATTCACAGAGCTGCAGGTGAGGTGAATATACATTTTTAAAGGTTGATAAACCAGATAGCAACCTATTCCAAAGTCAATGATTGTTTTATTTCATGAAAATGTTTTATTGTTATCTACTTACAAATTCATCGTCATACCAATAAAATATCGCAATTTAGGAGCGTTTGTTTATGATTCAGCCAAAAAACAAATGTTTAGCGCTATCTCATTGGTTATTGAACAATGAAAGAACAAATTTGATAGGAATGCAAAAGTCTGGTTTTCCCCCCATCTATTTTTATGCATTGCAAGGGTGATATCACTTTCCGGACACCTGCCAGGATCTATTTTTAGCTGAGAGGGTGATATCGCAAGTACTCAAAACCTCTTAATCAGTTTTAAGCGAAACTGATATTTGGTCACAAGCTTCATATAGGTACCCCATATCGTGGGAAGCGTTTTTGGACTGGTCACATTCCTACTTCCTGTTTGCGGAGGTATCATAAGTGAGCATTAGCTCACAGTATACAATTAATGACTTTTAGTGAGGTGGATACAAGGATTTATTAACCCAGGAACATTATATTTACCGAGGCCAGATGGCCGAGGTAAATATATTATTCTTGGGTTATTAAATCCTGGTATCCATCGAATTGAAAGTCATTAATTGTTTTATTTTTGACATATTTTATATGTTGATTTTACCCTTAAAATAAGCTTTTATCACGAAGTTTTCTTTGGTTTCGTATGGTGCAAGACGTTGGAATGTTATATTCACCGTGAGTTATGTCGCGTGAGGTGAATAGAACGTTTCTAGTGACGTCAGCCAATCAGAAAAGACATTATCTGAAGTCATATAATAATTCATCTTGTTTTAACCTGTATATAAAGGGCAACTGCTCATAAAGGCCACATTTTCAGGCTCCCTGGAGTGGCCTTTATATACAGGTTTGACTGTATATTTATAATCAAATTGGTTTTGATGATAAGTTTATTGTTATATTTTACAGGTTGTACAGTATGAGGAATCAAACAAGATGACCTCAGTCAATCTGGCTATAGTGTTTGGACCAAATCTCCTCTGGCCTAAAGGACAAGCTAACTTAAGCAGTATAGGACACCTTAATAGCTTCGTTGCCTATCTTATAGACAATTATACACAATTGTTTAGATAACATTTTTATATATTGTTGTTATGGTTTTAATGGTTTTTTTTGTTAGCAGCCATATTTGTTTACTGTTATCCATTTGAGATTTTTGTTGTCCAAGTTATAGCTTTCGGAAATACATTTTAGGTTTGCGGTGTGGGAAGGAGAGAGATAGTTTTTATAGGCCTATATAATTTTCTGTTGAAATTTGATTGACGCATGAACATGCTAGTTAAATATTTTGTGCGATTTGTTGTGAGGGATTTGTAGTATAAACACACCTTATATGTAAACATTTAGAATAATAGAATGTAAACCATCTATATTTCCACCTTTTTTCATGTGTACAAATGGACCCTAAATGCACAATTTCTTTGCAGTGTTTTTTTTCGAATTTTTAAACCATCTGGTTTAAAACCTAAGCATTGCAAAGAGAAAAAAAAAGCTGATTTCAACAGACAAGTTCATAGATAAGCCGCCTCTTATAACACACGTGTCAATATTCTTGGGAAAGAAGTAGCGGCGGCTTATAAGCAACTTAGGGTATACTGATATGTTAACAAAAAATATTTATATGGCTATGTATTTTTCTGTGATTTGTTTCGTTCAAAATGATTGATTTTGAGCAGACATACGTAAAGTGCAATTACCCAACTGATATTTGATACCATTTATTATCTGCCCTTGTCCCTATGTATTATACAATTGTATATAAATGTATAAAGACTGGCTTGCTTCATTCTGCTATTTAGTGTTTCTGTGTACAAGCTTCAAGTTTTTAGTCAAATAATTATTGGTTTAGTATAATAACATATCTATTAGAACCTTCCTATACATTCCACAACACATATGTTATTATTCCTTATTGTTATATATGTAGCGGACGTGGCCGAGTTGTTCAGGCTAAGTGATTGGTGCTGTAGTGTATCAAAGGTGTGGGTTCAAATTCTCATGATGGTATGACATACAAACAAAATTCGCCTCAGAATTCTAATTCTAACACTGTTGCATTAAATTTTCAAATTTATATTTACAAATGTATTTTTGTCAGCGAATTTCTACCAAATACAGACTGCCTTTAGCAAGTTGAAGATTATGCAAGAGGGTTGCTAAAAATCTAATTCTAACTCTTGGGTTGAATGTTCAAACAGTTATATAAAAAATATTTAACACAGTATGGTACCTTTTCGACATGTATACTTTAACATGCTGAGTTAGATTGCTGTCATATTGTTAAAAATACTATGTATATTACATCACCATACACTTAAAGATAGGTATAAAGGCCGCCTTTGTTAATGAAGCTATATTTTTATATAGTGGATTTGGCCATACAACTTTTTTATGGCACAAGATGGAAATAAAAATGGTCACATTTGACAAGGTAGTGTCTTGATAAATAATGCATGTCAAGGGTTTTATAACGAACGGCTTAGATGGTCCAAAATTGTTTACTAAAAATATATTATGTTTTGCATTTGTACTCACATTCTGATATTCTCCACTCGTCACCTGCAGCTGTTGGTCAATTGACAGACATGAATTTTTCACATGTCATTTTAAAATATTTTGTTTAGTTCCAACACTCCGTTTTACAGCCAATCAAAAAAAAAAAAAGGATTTCGTTGCATATCAAAATGATAAGAGGGTATGAGCAGGTCACAATAATGGGTTATCTACAATGAATGCTTTATCATCTAGATTTTTGAGTGATGTTATGTTGCTATGGACACTACTAAACACATATCAGTTATGAAACAAACTCCAAATGTTTTTTATATGAATTGACCCCTTAGAGGTGAGTGGAGAGTATAAGAAGTGTGATCAGCCAGGGATTACCAACAATATGTTTTATGTCCAGAGGCAAATACAAAGTAATACATATCTTCACGAGGACAATCAGTTTTCTCATGTAGTTGTTTAATATTCCTGGTTGGTGATTGGACAATGCTATAATTTTAACGTTGTCAATTCCACTGTTGAAATATCATGAGATATTTTTTAGAATTTTAGCCGATTACCGCTTACGTCATCTTGTCAATAATGTGGCAATACACACGATTACATTAGAATGGAGATAACTGTATTTATTTGAAAATTTCATGGCATTAAATCCACAATTGATGCCATGAAATTTTCAAATACAATACAGTTATCTCCTAATTTACTCTAATCATACATTTGATGTGATGACAGTTTGATTAGAAATAGCTGATGACATATTTGGTAATTGATTAGAAATATTAAAATTGTAATTTATGTGTTTTGTTTATAGTTACATTACAATAGGAGTGATCAATATGATATTTAATATTTGCAGACATTTATTATACCCCACTCGTAGAGAGGGGGCTATATTGCAATCACCTTGTACGTCCGTCCGTCCGTTCACACTTTCGTAACAGATATCTCAGCTTCTACTGGAAGAAATGATTTTATATTTGATATATGACTTTGGCATGGTGACTTGTACCGTGTCTCCCCTTTCCAGGTTTACCACACATCTACTTCCTGTTTACAGTGTGACTTAGAATTTTTCATGTTTGCGGTAATGAAAACTTTCGTAACAGTTATCTCAGCTTCTACTGGAAGAAATAATTTTATATTTGATATATGGCTTTGGCATGGTGACTTGTACTGTGTCTCCCCTTTCCAGGTTTACCGCACATCTACTTCCTGTTTACCGTGTGACTTGCAAATGAACGAGTGGAGGTATTCTTAGCATGATGTAGCGTGCAACATCTTGTTTAGATTTTACTGTCTTAAATATATGTTTAACTGGCTCTGCAAAATATTTATTGATGAAATAAAATACTGATGAAGGCCTTGTGGTTGAATGTTTCAATGAAGACATGGATTTTCTTACAATTTTATTCAGCAAACACTAACCCTAAGGATAGAACAATTTAACAATTCAAAATATTTAATACTAAACTAGAATCAAATGATTAACATTGACAACTGTTCAAATACAATAAGGTTATTTCCTATTTAAGTGCATTTCACTGCAGTCAATATTAATAACCTTTTCTCAGCATGAGGGCTGATAAATCATGGCATTTTCCATATCTGCCTGGCTATTATCAACCTTCATTTGTAGGATACAAGGGAAGTCTGGATGATTACCAAGATATTATTGAAAAACTACATATTAAGGAGTAATCATTATTTATACATTAAAAACCAGTTTAAACCAATGCAAACACATGTTTATTTTTGCTATCACTTCTTATTTACACAAAAGGAGAGTAGAAAATATCACAGATAAATATTTTGACAAAGATACCGATGATATAAATGGCAACACAGTAGTCCCCTTCCTATAAGGCTGGGTCGTTGTGGTCGTGATCGTATGGTAGTTGGATTTACAACTATCTATGCAATCTGCCTATCACCACTAACGTGAGTTTGAATCCTGCTCAGGCGATGTGTACTCGATACAGCATTATGTGATAAAGTTTGTCAGTGACTTGCGACCGGTCGGTGGTTTTCTCTGGTTTCCTCCACCAATAAAACTCCACGATATAACTGAAATATTGTTGAAAGTGGCATTAAACACCATAAACCAAACCAAACCATCTTATAAGGCCACCCATTCTGAATTGAAAATGTGTCCTTATAAGAGAGGTGACCTCTCTTGAGGGGGATTATTAGGATTATATTACTATCTTGGTGTATCTAAAAATTGGTCAGATAAGAGGGGTGGATTTTTGAGGGAGGCAGACTATTGTAGTATATTTATGGACTAGATTTGTTTTACTTCTCAGAGTTGTTTGTTATATTATTAAAAAGAGTCACAATATTTGTATTTACATAGTTAATTATTCATACCTATTTTTGTTTATTTATATGTATCACCATGGTTACTATACTTTTTACAATGTACATGTAAGGCTAAAGTCCTTGATGAAGAAGTGTTCATTATTTTCATTGTACTCTATAAATGCTAAAGAAAGTATAAATCACATTATTAAAAACTATTAAAGAAATTAGTCTGAACATCTTTTTTTATTAGTTGGACGGTAATCGGTAATTGTTAGCGTTCTTGCACCCAAAGTGTGGTAGATTGTGGGTTCAAGCCCAGGTCAGGTCAAACCAAAGACTATAAAATTGGTATTAAGGAGTAAGAGCAAAGACTGGTTGGCTCATAATCTGGATAATTCCTCTGAATGGAGCAACACCTGTGGACTTGTTTCAGTGAACTAGCACTATAAAAATCCAATTAAGCCTGTTTTGCTAGTACAAAACTGTCATCATCTTCTCACTGAAATGTAACTTGTTCTCGCCATGATATGGCTGAAAAACTGCTCACTCTGTGCTGAACAACAATCGTTCACTGAAGATAAAATGATGTGATTTTATGATGGCCTTCTACAAAATGTGTTTTAAACACTGAAACCAATGAACCATTTGAAAGAAAACTTGGCTGGAATGTTCTTTGTGTGGTCCTCTACAAAGTTTTAACATGACTGCATGTTGTTTGTGCTTGTTACACTCTGATTTTCATAATGATATAGTGATTAATTAAGAAGATCAATGGAATAAGACAAGTTTGAAGAAGCCATAACTCAAAGGACAGACAATACAATGGCCAAAAGATACCAAAGGGGTAATCAGAAGCCATAACTCAAAGGATAGACAATACAATGGCCAAAAAGATACCAAAGGGGTAATCAGAAGCCATAAATCAAAGGACAGACTGTAGAATGACCAAAATATACCAAAGAGGTAATCAGAAGCCATAACTCAAAGGACAGACAATACAATGGCCAAAAGATACCAAAGGGGTAATCAGAAGCCATAAATCAAAGGACAGACTGTAGAATGACCAAAAGATACCAAAGGGGTAATCAGAAGCCATAACTCAAAAGGACAGACAATACAATGGCCAAAAGATACCAAAGGGGTAATCAGAAGCCATAAATCAAAGGACAGACTGTAGAATGGCCAAAAGATACCAAAGGGGTAATCAGAAGCCATAACTCAAAGGACACAATACAATGGCCAAAATATACCAAAGGGGTAATCAGAAGCCATAACTCAAAGGACAGACAATACAATGGCCAAAAGATACCAAAGGGGTAATCAGAAGCCATAACTCAAAGGACAAACAATACAATGGCCAAAAGAAACAGTACAAAAAGACAAACAATGATCTACAATACACTACACAGATTGAGCAACACGAACCCTGTTAAAACACAGGGTGAACTCTGGTGCAGTTCCTGCTCCAATATTGGCACCAGTCTTTTACTCATGTTACAAACCTTGAAAGAGGAAAGGATTGAATTGCGTTTCAGAACCCTGTAATAAATCATGAAAGAGGAAAGGACTGGATGTTGATTAAAACAAAAATTTAAAATAATCTGCTCTGAAACCAATGAGCATTTTTGAACCAAAGGAATGTTTTTGGTGCTGATGGGTAATTCAACATGGCTGCCACAGCCAGTAATGAATTCTGATTGGCTGAAACTTAGTTCAATTAAAAATCAAAGATGGCTTTCACCACTTAACTTAGTTGAACATATGACCCAATGGGAAATATTATACAAACAGTTTCTTCTCAGACATCATTTGACATATTTAAAACAAACCATGCACAAATGATAATAGGGGTAGACCTCTATCAAACTGTTGGTGCAGACGAAGATAAACTGCCATGAAGAAAGCAGCTTTTTCTCAGAAATTTAAACAAATCATAAAAAAATAAACTTGCGATCTAAAGTCCAAGATGACTATCACCATCTGATGAGGCATTTCAGATTTGTTTGTTCATTTACAATACTGTGAATTCATTTTTATTCGTGATATACCAATTTTCATGGTTTTTGTGGGTACCAGCAAACCACGAATTTAAATGTTTGAGGAAAAATGACCATTTGATTTCCGTTTGGCGGTAAGCAAGGTTTTGACAACACAAACGTTTGTAGCCATGTCGGTAATTCAACATTGTTACATGATGTAATTGTAATGCATGTCTTGTGAATCTAAAATACATGTACCTGTGTGTCATTTTGTGATTGATAAACATGTAAACTTTTGGAATAAATTGTTTATTGTTGTGACATTTATGAAAACATTTTGCGGTAATAACTTCCGGTATTTTTGTATTGTTTAATGAAGTGTTGATACAAATAAATACAAAACATTTTAAGTAAAATTTCAATTGATAATACTAACGTTATTGTCGCCTTTTATAATTGTTGTGTAAACATTTTGATTGACAATCAACGTTTATTGGTGATAATAATCGGATTAAAGGTCGGTATACTGGTATCATATATACTCCCGGAGGTCAGGATTTTAATTTGTTGACACGTGTTGCTTAACTGCTGTGATATAAAATTTCACACCTTTTTTCTTTACCGTTTAATGCAACTTTTTTATATGTATCATTTATGGCATGTCATGTTCCCTTAGAGTACAAAGAATTATAATTTAAGTTTTGACTCCTATTAGTGTGAAGTTTTATAGCAAAAAACATACCCTTTTTGTGAAATATTAATTAAGAAACAAATGTAAATGGTACTGTCAAAATTATGCAATCAAATAATTATCAAAATTGTAACAAGCTGATAATGTACAACAATGATCCATATTTGTTTGGCGTACTTGTAAATTTACCTAAAATGAACACTTTACCATAGAATCATGACATCCAAAATCTAGGAATTTGAAGTGAAAATCCACAAATTTAAATATTTCAAAACTTTTTTTTTTTTTTTTTTTAATTGGCAATCCACGAATTTAACTATCCCACGAAATGCCTTTTTTTTCCCAATCCACGAAAATTGGTACCAATGAAATTAAATGAATTCACAGTATAAATCAGGCGAGCAATATTGTGTTTTTTTGTTTTTTTTTAAGGTGGTGAAGTAAAAATAAATTGTAAATTGAAAGAATTTATATGAAAGACATCTGGTATATATATAACATCATTAACATCTCCATTGTCTTAACACATGTAGTTATTCCAAATGATGAACAATATAATCAGAAAACAGTGTTTTCTAAAAAATATCCTTTTCACTCTTGTCTTATGACACACAAATACTGGTAAACAGACATAGATCAATGTTTATATGCAATAATACCATAGCAACGTGGTGAGGTCACAGGGTCAAACATTTGTACTAACATCACATCTTTTATACATTCCTGAAAATAAAAATGAAAAAAAAACCCTGATTATATCACAAGAAAAAAAGTGAAAGTTTACTTTCTGTCATATTGAAGTTCTTCTATGAGTTTAGGAAACTTTGTCTCGTTCCGATTGCTAATGACGAGTGAGTGTACTGTTGAAGATAAGCTTGACTCATCTTTACATCTTCAAGGTGTATTATTCAATCCATCTGATTGAATATTAATTTGGTGTTAAATTAAAGATGTACTATAAGTGTTCTAACAAGATTATTATTATGCTAAAAAAGTTTAAACAATTCCACCAATATCAACAAAATGAACAATCACCTCTAACCTCAAACCATTGCTCATAAAAACAAAGACCCCAACATTTGGCATTGGAAAGCTTCAAGCAGGGACGAAGAAGTGGTGGGGTTAAACCAAATAATGGGATTGTCTCTAAGGGCAAGTAACTGGACAATTATTGTATCAAACAATTCTGGTTTACTGAAATACAGTCACTATACCATATCAATTCAAATTCTAAATAAATCTGTCCATACAAGAACAGTCACACCTGCCCATGCAGGTGCAACTGTACTTGTATTAAGCATTCACCTGTATTAAAAGGTCACCTTTCTCTTGTCTTGTCATAAATAATTCCATATGAATTGAACCTCTTGTAAGAGGTCACCTGTCTTATAAGACCACTTTTTCTTGTCCCAATGGTGACCTCTTAATACAGATTTGACTAATCGAATTTACCTGTTCTAGTAGATAGCAAAATCTATCCAACAAAATGACAGCCTCTATACAGGGGGCTAATATTGATTTTAACTGGAGGAATACAGCCATCTTCCTTTCTTCATCTTTGTATCTGCCAGAGTACTGTGAGACAAGATCTGGTGTTATCTGTTAAATAAAATTCATATGAAATTTTATGTTCATAGCCATAAAGAATTGAAGACTAAAAATTATTACTAAAATAGCCAATTTAAGTAACTAAACTAGAAAAGAAGTATGCCCCGCACTTGATAATTATGGACAAAGTTGTTTTGTTAGGAGTGATTTTTAAAAAATGAAGTGTGTCTGCCTGACCACAAGAAATTATAAACAAGTCAAAAACTGTAGTAGGAGCCATACAAACCATGTTTCCATTATGTAGCTACATGTAGTAAGAAGGAAATGAAGTCCAACTACCTGTCATTTTGTGAATATTTGACAAAAATCCCCCCCTCCCGACTTTTCGTCGCGGGGGCATAAAAAGTCCAACTACCTGTCATTATCAAATATTTGATGAAAATCAAAACCTTGTGGACTTGCTCACCTCCATTATGTGTATAAAAATCCTACAAAATATTAAAGCTGTAGCTCCAAAACTGTAGGAGGAGATAGCCGGACAAACCATGTATTTATATCCAGACGAACGAACAAAATGACTAAGTCCAACTACCTGTCATTTTGTGAATATTTGATGAAAATCAATATCCTGTGGACATGCACACCTCCATTATGTGTATAAACATCCTGAAAAAATATTAAAGCTGTAGCTCTAAAACTGTAGGAGGAGTTAGCCGGACAAACCATGTTCCCTTTATGGAGCTAGTACGAAAAAAATGATGCAGTCCAAATACCTCTCATTTTGAGAATATTTGAAGAAAATCAAAATCCTGTGGACATGCACACCTCCATGATGGGCATAAACATCCTACAAAATATTAAAGCTGTAGCTCCAAAACTGTAGGAGGAGATAGCCGAACAAACCATGTATCTATCTCCGGACGGACGGACGAACAAACAGACGAACAAGGGTAAATTAATATGCACCCGACTTTTCGTCGCAGGGGCATAAAAAACATTAGAGCCCTTAAATAAATTTGATTCTGAAATTTTAGTCTAGGCCTAAAACTTGAGTACAATTTAAGTATTCATACTTGAAGAACAGCCAATCAGAATACAGCATCTAATAAATATAGTGTTTTGACTGGATAATTTTAGAGCATGAATATGAAACATGGACGGATTATTAGAGCAAACAAGAGTATAACATCTATGCAATAAACATTATTGCATCCAAATATAAAAAATAAATCACTCCTATCCAAATGACGATGATAATTCACTCGTGCTCTAAAACGCAATTGTGAATTATTGCGCTGTTCGGTTACTTGTCATTTATTTTCCATATGCAACGAGTAGTTTATACTATAATTATCTTAAAAAAGAGCATGATATACAGGTTTGGGTTTATGATGTTTAACGCCACTTTCAACAATATTTCAGGTTGATCGTGGTGGTCAATTTTATTGGTGGAGGAAACCGGAGGACCTGGAAAAAACACCGACCCGTTACAAGTCACTGACAAACTTTATCACATAATGTTGCATAGAGTACACCTTGCCATGAACCGGGATTCGAACTCACAATGTTAGTGGTGATAGACACTGATTGGATATGTAGTAAATGATATACAGCGTAACTGGAAAATAGATCACTCACCAATCATTCACTCACTCAATAAATGAAAATAAAAAACGTGTTACCTTATCAGTAGGAAGTTTAAGCTTTTCAAATGCTCTTGTAACATATTCATACATATTGTTACATTTCTGATCAAGTTTTCTTAAACCTTTCCATCCATCATCGACATATCCTACGATGTCAAAAAGAATTTTTTGCAAGAGGCTCCTGGGGTAGGATTTTGCTTGAAGCTGAAAAGAAACAATATTTGGGTTGAGATAAATGTAGACAAGCACAAGAAACAAGGATATTGAGGGTAAGTGGGATTAAGGTGTTTAATGCCACTTTCAACAATATTTCAGCTATATCATGCCGGGCAGTTTTATTGGTGGAGGAAACCGGAGTACCCGGAGAAAACCAGACATGTTGCAAGTTATTAACAAACTGTAGCACATAATGTTGTATCGAGTACACCTTGCCATGAACTGGGTTTGAACTCACAACTTTAGTGGTGATTGGCACAGATTGCACAGGTAGTTGTAAATCAAACTACCATACGATCATGACCGTGATGCTCCCCCAACTTTTTACACAGGTCCATATTTATCAGGTAATATTCCACAAGTGTGAATACTTCTGTCTTTTCCAGAGTGAAGGACAATGGAAAAAGAGTAAACGATGTAGAAATTTTCTCATGAGTGGGAGATATCCTGAATCGGTGTGATGTTCAACTTTGGCTGAATGTAAGAACCTTATTGCTATGTAAAATATGATGGTTAAATCTCACTAATCAAATGCTTGCCATTCTTTTGAGTTATTTAGATTGTGATGTTAAATCATTCATGATGTTTATTATGTTTACAACTATGACTTAAAAATAATTGTTACTTTTGACTTGACATTTACCTATGGAAAACAGTTTCACATATCCATTTGATTGGACTTTTACTTATAGAAGCTGAAAATGATATGTTAATTTCCTAACCTGTGTTGTAACTCTGTTAATAGATTGTGAAGCAAAGTTTCTGGCAGCTCTCCCCAGACCTACTTCATGTTGTCTTAACAGTGAACTCATAGGGAAGCCAGGATGGTCATCCTCATGTCCTATGATAAAAATCAAATTCTCATCAATAATTAAAAATAGTAAATATTGTATGTTATCCATAATCATAAAAACAAGATATATTTAATGCCTGCCACTTCTTGTGTGATGTGCTTCTGAAAATCTATATCAAGCTGCCTGGTGAAACCACATACCATAGATGTTTTTGAAATCTGAACACTGGAGGATTGTAATTGGAATTAGGTTAATGTTTTTCAGTCAAAAATATTAACTACTTGGCCATTTATGCATCATTGCAAATCAAAATTATCAACCATTTTTGAAGATTAGAAATTTGAATATTATTATAAATTGTTGAAAAATAACCCTTCATGAGCACCTCGGTTCATCCCCATTTCTTTTTTTTTGTGGGGTCCATCCTGCTCATCTTGTTAATTTTCTGTGCTGTGTTTTTGTATTGTATGTTTTCATTCTGCTTCTTGTGCCCAATAATGTTGCTTGTGTCTCGGCATTGTCCATTCTTGATTGCCCCTTCGGTTTTCTCTAATGTTTATATACCAAATTACATTATTTCCTTTTAAATTCAATAAATATAACAAACCATCAGTAAATGGAGTCATAACAAATTCTTCATTCATCAAGTGGTAACAGCAACTGACATAACACAGTACTTTAGTCTGGTTACTTTTTACAAACAGGTTTTGTAAACTGGTACCTAATGAACCACAAGTGTGGAGACCAGTCAACATCAAGGTTGTTTCATCCGAGTGGGAACAGTAAGCACCAGCTTCCTTAACCAATTCCAAAATGTTCATGTCATCATCAACATAAGTTGTGACAGGGAAGTATAAATTTGACCGTTTTTTAGAATGCTCTTCTTTGACACAAACATTTGGTTTCAAACTATCTGTATTATTACTGGACGGTTCTTGAGTCAATTTACATTCATCACAATTTAATTTAACCTCATTACTATTTGAAGTAGAGTTACTTTCACCATCAACAATAGGTATCATTTTCTGATTAGAATTAATTGAAGGTAATAAAATGTTCAAATCTGTGTCTTTACTGACACTCCTAATATCATCATGAGAGTGAAACAGAGTTTCAATCGATTTTAAATTTAGCTTATCTTCTGTTGTAAATAAATTTTCGTCTATATTTGATCCTAAAATCGGCGTATCTTCTGTCGTACATAAATTTTTGTCCATATTTGATTCTAAATTTGGCTTTTCTTCTGTAATACATAATTTTTCATCTATACTTGATTCTAAAATTAGCTTATCTTTCAGTGTACATACATTTTCATCTATATTCAGCATAGATTGCATATCACTTAAAATATCCTCAGAAATATCAGTTTCATTTTCAACTTGTCCTTGTAGATTAATTTCTACTGTTTTATTTTTATTAATTTCTCCAAGTTGTTCAATCGTATTTAGTTTTTTCATTCTTTTCTTAAATTTCTTTCCTTTTTTCCTTCTTTCTCCATTCTGCTCCAGTTCTTCAGCATGTTTAACGAGTGCATTCCATTGTTTTCCCAGTAAGGTTGCCCTTCGTTGGGCCCCTTTTGTATTGATGGTTTGTGCATCTACTCCGACAACACAGAGTTGATGTTGATAGACCAGTTGTGTACTTAGGTATCCTTTCCCACTTCCCATATCAACAATCTGCAAAAAAAAAAATATATCATTTAATTTATGTATTGAACAAATGGATTTATATTAATTTTGTCTAAACTGTCACTTTCTTGATTTTTCTTTTATTTATCACAACCAGATTTAAAGATGAAAAAAATGGAATACAAAAAGTGAGCGAGTGAATAATTGTTGTTTATCACCATGTGAGCAATTTTTCAGCTATATCATCGTGAGAATAAGTTACATTCAATGAAATGATTATGAGGTCCGCTTTGTACTAAACAAATATGCTTAGTTGGATTTTTATTGTGCTTGCTCACTGCAGGTAGACAAGTCATTCCACTCTGACACATTATCTTAATTCTGAGTCTTTGTTCTTACTCCTTAATGCTGTGTGCTTAGAGGAGAATCAGCAAATACAAATCTTACAGTTTTTGGGTTGGGCCCAACTGGGACTTAAACCCACAATCTACCAAACTTCAGGTGAACATGCTATCAGTAAGGATTACACCCCCGATGTGGTTCAAAATGGTTTTCATTAATGCTATAATATACTCACCACGTCTATTTCGTGTTGCTTTGCTAATAAGGAACAGACATCACTCATAATGTTAACTTCATGACTTTTCTTAGAGCTCATGAAATTTGGTATCACAAGGGATTTGACAGATTCATCCATACATCTACATGTAGTCTGCAAATTTTCCATGCTACTGACCAAACCAGAACAGCTGAGAGTACATTTTGCAGCATCCTTCAAAAATGCATCTACATTATCATGTTTCCAACCTAGTGAAGACACTGGAACCTCATGCAATTTTCTATGTTTTCCAACTTTAGCAGCTTCATCAAGATATACTGAGGAAAATGACCATGGTGTTGATTTCTCTGTTTTACATTCTGACTAAATGAAATATACAAGGTTCAAAAATATATTACAATTCGAAATATACAACTGCCCTGAAATTTAACTGTGTTGTAATTTCATACACAGCTTTTCTTTACAATGTCAAATCACATAAATTTGAATCAGTATATATTATTTTATATTTCACAATGAAACCTGACCAAACGGAACCCTGAATAAAACAGAATCTTGTATAAACCGAACATTGAATAAATTCCAAATATTGGCAATATGTTAATTTAACCTCATAAACCAAACAAATATCTATTCTGAACACAAAATCTGGTCCCAAGGAGGTTCGGTTTACACAGGTTACACTGTACATGATAAAATGGCTGTAGCTGAGTAAAAATTATTCAATAGTACAATTTTTCAGATGTAACATGCTCTTAATGCATAAATGCAATTGTCTGGACTCACTTCAGTAACTACCTAAATGATGTAATGTCCTACAGTAAACATACCACCTCCACAATAGACACATTACACTGATTCTAGTCAGTCACTGTCATTGTTCTTAAGAAAAAAGAACAAGTACCAATGTTATGGGTTTTTTCATACTCAATGACAGAGGTACTCAAACTCCGATTTCTAGCTCTCAGAGAGGATGTTTCACAGTTTTTGACCACTGCTCTTTTGCACTCTGAAGTTTGCCTTGAAATGCTATTCCTACTGAGAATAAAAGCAAGGTCTATGAAAATTTTGCTTGATAGAAACAGCAAAGCAGTTGTGACATGGTAGAGTAGTATTGCATATACATGTACTGAGAGTCGAGACTGCAACATGATGAGGATGAGGAGGATTCAAAGCACATGGAGGAGAATTGGGATCCTAGTAGCTTGAATACCTTATAAATCCTATCACATTTTTGTGCTTGTGACAAGTCAGGAAGTGGATATATGTTGTGGTCTTTTTATGAACAATTGTTTGATGTGATAGGGGGTTATTGATTTTGTTAACATTGGTGGAATAATTCAATTGTTTGCCATCATTGCTTAAACTTTATTTTTATAATGTAGTACGGACCGCCACGATATTACTGAAATATTGTTGAAAATGGTGTTAAACACCATAACCCTAATCTCCTAACCATTAGCTTTGTACCAGATGTTTTTTATGCTTGTTGTTTACATTATTGGTAATATTGTAGTGTGAATGTACCTGTGTTTTATCTTCATTTACAAACTCAGATTGATATTGCAGGAATTTGCTTGGCAGCATCAAAGCCTCGTCATCAGATAAAGCTTCTAATTCCTGTCTGATGTTCTTTGATAAATATTTCTCCCATATGTTATGTAAAATGAAATCATTTGAATGTACATTAGCTAAGGGGAGATAATCCTGTAAAAATGTTAAAATTTCTTTCAGTTTCTCTTCTGTCTGTGCTAGCTTTTTCTGTTTACTTCTTTCTTTCCAATTTTTAAATTGTTCCTCCATTTTCAACAATTTATAAACATGCTGCAAGTTCTGTATTCTGCTAAAAATATAAACATGAATATTGTTATCAAATACAAATAATGAATTTTAAACGTCATCCAATCATTCAGTGAGTGATTGATGTTTTAATGCCAAATGAACAGTTTTTCAACTATATCATGGCAAGTTTTTACAATTCAGTTTCAAAGAATATGAAAACGGAAGTCTTGCAATATTTTGAAAAGCCTTCTTATACATGCCAACAAGGCAATTGCATTTTTACACAGATACTAAGTAACAGAAATTTGGAATTTACAATAAAAATAATTACATGCTCCTGCAGAGGGTCCATGCATTACATAGATATTGTATTTTGGTCAGGGACACAGTCTAATGACAATACAGCTAGCCTATCTATTGGTCACTTCTCAGATGGCACCTTTTCTTAATAAATAGTATATATAAGGATTCGTGTCTTTTCACATGATAATAAATTGCTACAGCTTGAAATATTTCTGATCTAAATACAGAAATATTTCAAGCTGTACACAAGTTCATAATTGACACTCATCGTTTCATTTAAGATGCTTCTTTTTTCAATTGCACTTCTCCCATTATACATTTATTTTGCATTATTTTATTTTTCTTTAACTTCTTGTATGTTTAACTATTTAAAATATTTAGAAAGTCTACAAAATTCACTTCACTAGTAAATTTATTTTATATGAAATATTATTGGTGTTCACAATTACATGTATTCAAGGAACATAATTATCATATAATAATTGATATAATTGTTATATACTTTTTTTTTACTGAATATATGCCTTGTACAAGTAAAAGGAGAGACTTGTATAGGCATAGCCTGTTGCTTAATCCTATTCATTTTTGTGAATAAAATATGTTTAAAACAAAAATAAATTGTTACTGGCTTCTGTTATATAAGTGTTCAGTTCCATCCTATTCAAATAATACGCCATCTCATATTATTCATGCAGATTGTCCAAAGTTATTCAATGGGTATCACGTGTTCTACAGACAAATTTCCATAAAACCACCGGAACTGGGTATATCAGGGTTCTATGGTAAATTTGGTGATTGATTGAAATAGCATGTGATTCTTCTTCCAAATATGGGACTAAACTTATACCATCTGATAGTAGAACTAGAGGGATTGAAGCCATCAGGGGGACAGGACTATATATACACGAGCAGATGTATATCGCTTTTCCTTCTTCCCTCGTACCATCATCACCTGGAACAGCATACCACCAGAACAGTGCAGTCCCATGTGTAAATAGTAATCCACCCTGTTTTTAACTGAAAATACGATTTTGATTTTAACTGTACAGTACGGACATGCATGGAGTAATTACACTCAGCCTTGAGTACACTCCTTACGGGAAGAAGAAGAAGAAGAAGTCTCTTAGTCTAGGGATAGTGTGTACATGTGATTGTGAATTGTGAATACATAGAATCTGCGGTATCATAGTTTCGAAGATTAAATCCAATATAAGTGTATTTTGTGGGAATGTTTAGTTTTTACCTCACACGGTTAATCAACAAAAACATATCTGACACATGGAGACTGGGTCCATTATTGGCTAAGAAACAATTAGTGCACTGCTTTGTAAGTTTTGTTTCCTGTTCTTGCTTTAGTCTTCAAATCTGTCAAAGAGCTCATGTCTATGCATGCATAAGACTATATAATGTATTTCGACTTTAAATAAAGATTAGGCCTATCACTCAGAGCTACTTACTCACTCAGTCACTGACAAAACGAAACCAATTTCTTGGGGGCTGACATCTTTGATTTTGCATCTCGGGAAAATTTGTGTTTTAATTAAAACAATTTAATTCATCGCTCATTATTGTTTGATCCTATATTGATTATTTATGTCATTTACTGATTGATATGACTATTTATATGAATCATTTAGTTCTCACACAAGGTCTCGTCATAATAATATTTACACGGCGCGAAGTTCAAAATTCAAAATGGCGACTTGCATGGAAACAATCAATCTGTAAACCAAAAAAATGTCAGATAAATTGTCATCGCAATCATTTATTGATTTAAAAAATATATAGCACATTACATACACTATACTCTAAGGTTAAAGGTTAAAGGTGAGAGAAAGTAATTAAAAGTGTGAATTAAGTGCTTTATTTGAATGAATGCTCGATAAATAAAAGTCTTTTATTAAAGTTTTAAAAAGAGCAGGTTCCCGTTGCGTTCTGAGAAGAGAGTGCGTCTTTCTACAGACTATTCCACAGGCACTTGATACTATATCAATGAAAAACACAGGCACTTGATACTATATCAATGAAAAATCCATATAGTCTATGGTTAAAAAATTATAAATGTGTAAAAGAGAACGCTTCCAACGAATCCAATGCAACAATACTAGACAAAAAAGGTAAACAAAGCAGTTTATTTGTTCGTGAACGGTTTTCACATTTAATCTGCATGTCGATGTGGTATTTTTTTTTTAGATGTTTACTACATGTACCTAATGTTTTCTCCATCACATTATTACCCCTCTTTAACTCAACTAGAAAATGACCTTTTTAATCAAGTACAATGTACATGTGCATAAAGCATTTTGAATTTAATAAAATTGTGATTGGCTACAATAGGTTTGTGAGTGATTGTCGTTATAGCATAAAATGAGCGATATATCAGCTGACAAAGATTGAATAACTGAGTCTAGTATTATTATTTAAGTAAATTAGGTATCCATGGATTGGACAGTTTAATCATACCCTAATCTCGTTAACATTACGATTCGGAAGAAATTGTAATCTCATCGAGATTAAATCATACCCGTTCTGGTAGTTCAGTATTAATTTCAACTACCAAAATAAATCTACACTTCATTTCTATTTGAGGACACCACAACTCTTAGTACTAATATGACGACCTAATGGCATTATGAGCGAGTTTGTGATTGTTGTTTAATGACAATTGAACAATTTTTCAGCTTTATCTTGGTCAGAGAAAGTTACAGTCCAAGAGATGATAATGATGATGTCCACTTTGTACTAGACCAACACACTAGCTAGCTCACTGAAACAACAGTCTAGGGTATTCATGTTGTTCCGCCTGTACTAGACCAACACACTTGTATAATTTTTTATTTGGATCTTCATAGTGCTAGCTCACTGAAACAACAGTTTAGGGTATGCATGTTGTTCCGCCTGTACTAGACCAACACACTTGTATAATTTTTTATTTGGATCTTTATAGTGCTAGCTCACTGAAACAACAGTCTGGGGTATTATGTTGTTCCGCCTGTACTAGACCAACACACTTGTATAATTTTTTATTTGGATCTTTATAGTGCTAGCTCACTGAAACAACAGTCTAGGCTATTTATGTTGTTCCGCCTGTACTAGACCAACACACTTGTATAATTTTTTATTTGGATCTTTATAGTGCTAGCTCACTGAAACAACAGTCTGGGGTATTCATGTTGTTCCGCCTGGACACATAAAAATAAGTCATTAACCTGCTGCTTTATAGCAGAGAAGCAGCAGATGCCAATTTTATAGTCTTATGTTTGACCTGTCTGGGCTCTAACCAAACCTACGATCTACCACTTTTGAAGCGATCATGAGAAAACATTAAACCACAGATGCAGTTTCTATATTAATGAATAGAATAATTCTTATGCAATGTATTCATAGTATTAAATAAGATATGCTAATCATGCTTTAATGACAGATTTGTAAAGAAGTGGCATTAAACACCAAAAAATCAAATCAAATCAGATTTGTAAAGGGACCAAGTGAGGGATGTAATTTAAATCAGATTACCTAAATTTACACCCACAAAAGTAATATTAATTATATTTCAGTTAAGGATAACTTACAGATCTTATCACCATGGAAACAGCTTCTTGTGTGAAGCAGGTCATAATGGCTGCCAATCAGTATAAGAATAGTAAGACTGATGGCAATATGGTCTACCTTCAAAGGCAGTTAGAGGTAATAAAAATGAAAACCGTTATTATGATTGAAAAAATAATTATACTTGTATTAAAATGGAGAGTGAAACAAGGTTTGTGTTATTAGTGATTTTATCAGCCCTTTCAACTATATCCTGTCTACCATGAGGCGGAAAACTTGTACAGTTATGAGTTATAACTAACAAGACAAAGGTCAGGTGAAATCCTGGCCATGAGTAGGAAACTACGTACCAAGAGAAATAAGTGATGGATCATAAAAAAATAATATGAATCGGCTTTATTGTGTGCCACTATCTCATACCATATATTTATCACACAAATTCTGTGCACTCTGGACATTTATAAACTCTTTTAACACAAAAATGATCATAGTAATTGTTGTTAACCTGAACCACATACATTAAAGGAAACGAGAAAGCTAATATTAAGTTTAAGCATATTTTCTTTGTTCAAATGTGCAAAAAGCTTAATATCACCACTGATGTTGTGAGTTTGAATCTCGATCAGGGCGAGGTGTACAACATTATGTGATAAAGTTTGTCAGTGACAGGCCGGTGGTTTTCTCCGTTTTCCTCCACCAATAAAACTGACCACCATGATATAACTGAAATAATGTCGAAAGTGGTGTTAAACACCATCAAACAAACAAACAAAAAGCTTAAGACACAAGTTCAACAAACTTATGGAGTCTTCTCCTATGTACCCGGTACACAGTATTTGATAGAGCTTACATGTATTTGAATATTTCTTGCATTAAAATGTTAACACAATTTAATGCGAGAAATATTCAAATAGTTGCACAAGAACAATACTTATAAAAATCATCACATTGCCATCAGTTACCATAGTTACATACACATGTGATCCAATGTACATCAGTGCAACACTTAATGCTTATTGAAACAGTCAACATTTGTGAAGCATCTTGTCATATTTTTATTTTATTAATTGACTAATATAAATATTCTATTTATAATTCCAGATTTTGATTGGTTTGACTTCTAGAGGGTCGACATTAAAGTATTTTAATCTAAGAAACTTGCTTCCAATAGAATGTTTGAATACAGTGATAGACATCATTAGGGAACCAGATACAAAACCCAGTCTTGTAATCAAATGTATTGCAGTCTTCCAAAATTTAGGTATTAGACTTTTTATGTGGGCAATTATAAAACAAATATCTTATAATTTATCTCACAAAACCAATCAAAAATCAATATTATGTGAACAATCATAATAAATTATTTTATATGAGAAAAATCGTAAATCATTTCCATTTTAACAAATCAGTTTCAGTATATGCATTGATAGTAAATGGGCAATAATTAATCAGTTTCATTTATGTATGGTAAAAAGATGTCAATCAATTTCATTTCAGACTAAAGGTCAAATATTGCATATATAATACCCATTCATAAAAATAGCTAAAAAAATATGTCAATATACAGCCTCAGATTACTCCTTTGCATACCTGTTAACCTCAGAGATTGTGTATGTGGGAGATCTCCCACATTCCAACTATTTAATGTGGGAGATTTTGCGTGACGAACTTTTTCACACTAAAATTTTTAGATTAAAGCAAACAAAATTTACTGTACAACTTTTATTGTTGTTGCTGAGCAACATTACTTCAAACCACTTTGGTAGGACAATACAGCTTGTTTTGCTGATCTTAGAACAGAATCACTTGGTTCGTACTCATAACACAACAAGTTTTGATTTTGCTTTGCACATAATAAAGAACAAAGTGTGTCATTGTTCAACTCAGATCTCGTATCTGTCTGGATTGTTTTTAACATAGAAAAAATTCTCTCTGGGTCTGCATTTTTAAGATTGGTTGATTTCCTTGTTGAAGCAACTGCTTTTTTGTGCAAAATGCCATATCATTCCCTAAAGATCTTCAAAGTAGGCTGCACCCAATCGTATAATTTTGTTCAGTCCTCCAAGAATTTGCAATAATGTTTCTTCTTCTTTGAAGAAGGGGTGCTAGGTCCTGAATTCCAACGTCTCCTCGATCACATAGTTGAACTGTATTTTTTTTAAAGTTTTTTTCGTATTTAAGCAAGTAATTGAACGATACTCGCCTTCAAATTTTCTTTTTCCACAACTTTGATTCGTGTAGTTATCCATTCGATATTGCAAACAACTTACATTGTCGGCGTTTCTAGTAAAAACCGAGAGAATTCCGAGTAACAATCGGCTGATTCACGCAAACGTTTTAATGACCCAGCTGATAAAAACAACAAAAATGGCGTCCAACTTTTCGATTTTAATCAAATTTATGGTCGCGGGAGATAATGTGGGAGAAGTATTTCAAAGCGGGAGTTTTTAGTCTTCCGCGCGGGAGGCCGAGCTCAAAAGCGGGAGTCTCCCGCGAAATGCGGGAGGGTTAACAGGTATGCTTTGATATCTTAAAAAGCTTTTATGATGAAGTTCGTTAGTGACTTATGAACCATCAGTGATCTCCTAAGTATGACAATTTACACCATCAATAAAACTGACTGCCATATTATTAAAATAATTGAAATATTATTGAAAGTTGTGTTGGACACCCAGTTGTAATCTACATTTGTAAAGACCAAATATGGTGGTACAAAGAAAAATGTACAGTGACAGGAATTGTACAATATCATTTATTATGTTATTATTTTATTTACAAATGTACAACATATATGTTTATTATAGCTCAGGATAATGAAATCAGAGAATCTCTTCACGATTCATTCCATCTGACACCATGTTTGGCAGACATCATAAAAACACATGCTGGTGTACCAGGGGACCATTTTACAACAGAGGTACATATTGCTTTTAGAAGTGTTCTGAAGCCCATGTTTTTAGATTATAAGAACATATTGATTATTTTTCTTTATTTATTTGCTAATCTGTTGTGCAATTTAGAGAATATGCAAACACATCTCATACATGTACTTGAATGAAAATAATACAAAAGTAATCAAAAAGAAAGTATCCCAATACTATGAATTCATTATTATTCTTTGCCTTCTAATTTTCATAAGAAGCAAAATAATTAACATTATGTAGCTTTCACACACACACACACAAAGATTTCAAAGAATGAGTCCATTAATGAAAAAAAAGGTATTGAAAGTTATGTAATATGCTTCCTCTTCAAAATAATTTTACTATTTACTATTACAAAAATTTCTCGTTGTAGATTTTGAATCTCCTACAGAAGATAACGTATGGACATAAAATCAATTTTCAAGATCGCTATTTAGAAGATCTGTTACATTTTGTGCTGAAGCATATGTAAGTTACCATTTATTTTAGTGAAATAGATCTAGATATCACTTGATCTATTTTTGCTTTACATTACAGACAGTACAATACATTTACACAACAAGATATTACACACACTATATTGACATTTTTCTTATCTGAATATATATATTTATGTACTGAATTCATACAGATATCAGTAGTTATAACAAATGAAATGGGTCATGATCAGAGCTCCAGATAATTTTCTATTTTCATGGAGTTATCTACCCTTTTTTCTGGATATAGCAGTATCATATAGAAAGAAGATCCATTTTCGTTTCTGGACAATAATTAAAAATGAAAATATGATCATAGATCTCTTATTTTTCAAGCAGGACTTAGTGGATTTGCTTCTTTTTACATTGTTTTCTGACAAATAAATGAATATAGCCTTACAATTATCTGCGGTATGTTATTCAACTAATAAATATTAGTGGGACATCTTTGTCCAATGAAAATATTCTACAGTTTATTTATTCTGTCTGTCTTCAGAAGAAAAAACTTCAAGCCTGTTTTTTCAGTTCTTAAATTCCATATTCTTGCTGAAAGCTATTGATTATAAATAATAATTTGTTCTATTTCAGAACGAACCCAGCGACTGATTTTACGATGCCATGTCTTGGTTTGTTGGTAAACCTTTGTAGGGACAATTTTTCAACACAGTCCTACATAAAAAATTTAGTGAGTATATATCTATCAATGTTTAGATACAAATAAGAATCCCAGTATGATTTTCCCCCCTTCCTGTCTGCCATAAGTAAACATGGGAATATATGTTACTCAGTTTATATGTTATGTCACATACTGGTTTACCTCTTTATCTCCTTAGATAAATCATGGGGCTGTCGTGGTTGTGATCTTATGGTAGTAGGATTTATAACTACATATGGAATCAGCGCCTTTATGTGATAAAGTTTGTCAGTGACTTTTGACAGGTGGGTGGCTTTCTCGATGTACTCTGGTTCCCTCCACCAATAAAATTGACCACCACGATATCACTCAAATATTGTTGAAAGTGACGTTAAACACCACAACCCTACCCTACCCTTAACCAGATAGATCATTTTGGTTGAAGTAAATATTTGGTCCAGTTGTATTAGCTTAGCTCAGATAACTTCAGATTACTTGGCTGTTTCACAGTAAACTCACTGGTCTATTCACAATATCAGTATCAATATTCAGCATAAGCAAAACATAAAACTACTTCTAGCCTCAAATTATTGTTACAAAAGAAAACACATCATTTGGTGTTGGAAATTCTGGTCCTGGCTTAAACAGGCACAAACATGTGGCAGGTTAAACTGGTTAATGGGATCCACCCCCTCAGACTGGTAATTGGGTCTCCAATAATACAGATATAAACAGTAAAAAAATGCTGCACAGATTCACTTCTACTCAAACCGACTACATACTATCAGAAAAATGAATGACAACATACAGATGGATAGTATGATAGCAGGGTCAGTGACACTCAGGACTTTCAATATTTTTCAAGTCTACCAGTTCTTCACTATTTACAGGCAGTACTTTTTATTAAAATTTGAACAGTTTTCGTGAATATCTTATACAACACTCTTTAAAATCAGGAGGATTAAAGACCATTTTAGGTGGGTAAAGTACCTGGTACTGCAGAGATGCAGCTAATCGTCTGCCCTGTCGGACCTTGGGGGCAGAATTTTAGAGGGTCCGGCAAATGACGTCTTTGTGTAAGACCTAATGACTGGCAAACATTTTTACTGCTTGGGGCTGTCAAAATTTAATTTCTGTCAGTCCTGGTTACCTCTTAGACCCATAAACGAAGGATCTTTCATTATCGTTAATATAGTCAAAAATCGTATTAAAACAAATTGGTAAAAATTTCTGTTCCTTTCTGTTGTGCTAAATTTCGGGAACCAATTCCCATTCTGGATTTTATTTCGTATCCTATCGGTAATTGTTGTAAATTGTAATTTGATCATTTCTGTTATGGCAGCATGGCTAATTAAGCTATAATCCCCAGATTAAATTTACGGAGGGGTCTAAATCTGGATGAAAGCACCCACTGCCTATCGATTTATCTACAGAGAATAAAAAAACCCCAAAAGGTCGGCATATGAGAAGGAGAGGTGATCGGCGCTGTCCTTTAATCACAAATGGAAGGACAAAATAAACAAACAAATGACGACTTGATATCAAAATACTCATTAGAGGAATAATAAAATCTTAATAATATGAAGTATTGATTATTTGATGTTGCAGGACTATCTAAATTGAATGTGGTCTCAGTCACTACACCCCTTTTGACAATATCCTTAATCTGATTATGGTCGTAGTAGTCGTTAACTGTGTCAAGGATTTAAGATTGTCCCTTTTTTTAATCATACTTTATTGAAAGTGTGATTTAAAAAAAAAAAAAAAAAAAAAAAGTAGGTCTGGCAAAACTCTCTTACTTGCAGGACCCAATGTCTAACAGGAAACAAAATTATCTGCAACTCTGGTACTGCTCCTTACTGAAAGGTCTAGAGACTAATAGATATGTTTGTCCAATTTGTGTCGACTTATTATTGTAACATAAATGCTAACCATTTATTCATCCAACCTTATCCAGTTTTATTCATATATGAATTGTATCTACATTTCTTTTAAACAGGACAATTCCAGAACATTGTATAAAACTTTAATGTCATTTTTGGACGATGAAAATTTTACAATGATGGTTTTTACATTGTCTTGTATATCTAACTTATGTCTTCATCAGGACTGTGGACAAAAGGTATGTGTTAGGAATATATATACAAATTAAATTTTATTATGCCTTCTTTCACAATCTTGATGGTTGGTTCAAGTCATTGATGTTATTAAATTTCATCCTATTTTATAACATTTATGTGGCCGTTGCTTGTTTGTTTGTTTGTTTGTTTGATGGTGTTTAACACCACTTTCAACAATATTTCAGTTATATCGTGGCGGTCAGTTTTATTGGTGGGGGAAACCAGAGAAAAGCCCCGTCCTGTTTACTCCTCAGTGACAAGTTTTCACTCTTGAAGATGAAGCTTTACTTGTTTAAACTGTCATGACATTAAATGTTAGAGATATTCCAGGACAAAATATATTTTATTATTATTTCTTTCAAAAATTATTTGTTATAATTTGACTCGTCTTTCTTATCAGTAGCAACATAACTACCTCTTCTTTCTTTTAATAATTTACCATTGAGAAAGTAATCGTTTTAATTTTTTGTTCATTCTTACTAGTTTAAAAAAAAAATAGAATGCAGAAGATTTTGTCATAATATCTGCAAGTAATAGTGTCAATGTAGCCGTCAATTGTCTCTAAGATAATTATTACAACAAACATTCACACAATGTATATGTATGTATTTAATGAAATAACATTTCTATTTATGCTTAAAAGTACCTTACAATGTGTTCTATATACTTATTTTTCTCACCATGTATTTAATGAATGTTATTGTAGCTTTTCAATCCAAAGAATGTAAAATGGACATTCCAGTTAATGTTTAACATTGTATTAAATGGAGACTCTATATCAAGACAGTATGCTGTTGATCTGTTTGGAGATTTACTGAAAAATCAGAACATCCAGCACTCATTGGCAGAGTAAGTTGTCAACCTCATGATTCTCTAGTCTTTACATCTGTGTTGTTACTCCTCATGATTCACTAGTTTTTACATCTATATCACCTTACTCTACCATTTACAAGAAGTCTTACCGTAATTGAGGTTGCATAATGCGCATTGGTGCATAATGCGCACCCCCTCTTGGACTTGAAAATCTCCAGAAAAAAACTAGTTCGTGTCTATAATGCGCATGGACTTTCAAAAAAATCGCTGTCGGAAATGTAAGAATTAAATATCAATCGTATATATTTTTCAGTCCTTTGAGCATGTTTCATTTGCTGGTAGAATTTAAGAACCATTTATCTCTTTTCATCTTCAATAAAGTTGTAAAATATGAAATATTTTGGGTTTTATTGGCATTTTCATATGATGTTTTTATTATCCGGATGTTGTGTAATGGATTCTAAATCTAGTACAGCATCGATAAATATATGTTTAAATTCCAGATCTGAACTTATATTCACGCAGTTGATAGTTGAAGATGACAGAAAATAATGATATAGAATAAAGAAAGGCAAACAATTGTCACTTATTATGACATTGTTAAGCTTGTGAGGAGTTGTAGAAAATACGGTTGTTACATACATCAAAGAGCACCGACAATCTGTTATTTTTTTGTATTTTTAAAATTGACCACATAATTAATGATCGTGAATGAACTTCAAACAATGCCTTTTAGTTAGTGATGAAATAGCATCCAAGCCATGCAATCATAACAGATTGTTGTAATTTTTTGTTAATTGGATTTAACTTCACCAGGGCGCAATCAAGCTAATTGGACTTGACATAATTGACAAATACATTTTATTGTTTCCTTTCTTTTTATTTCAATCACTATAATCATGTGTAAACACAGTTTGGCAGTCTAATTATACACTAAGTAATTGTGACATCTTTGATCTTCACACGTACGTTGAAATTATTGATTATTTTACACATGGCTAGACAGACGTTTATATTTAGCCCAGTTTATTTTCGTATCTATCAAAGGTAAATATTTTATTTACAAGTACAAAACAAAACTGCACTAGACAGTTTTAATTCTTCAGTAATTAAAACATAGTAGATGCACTTAATTATTTTGTGGAATAGTGTCCAAACAATTTAAGAAATATTTAACTTTGCATGTTGACAATAGTAAACAAAAAAAACATGGCGGACATGTGATTTCCCGGTCTGGGAGAGAGTGAAACACATTGTTCTTGTTTATAATGCGCACCCCTCCTACAAAGTAAAGAATCTGGGCAAAATCCTGCGCATTATGCACCAGTAATTATGGTATCCCACACACTGTTGTTTCAACGAACTAGTACTATAAAATCCAACTAAGTGTGTTGGTTCACTGCAAAATAAACCATTTACAAGAAGTCCTAACCCACTGATTGTTGTTTCAGTGAGCTAGCATTATAAAAATCCAACTTAGCATGTTGGTCTACTACAAAGTGAACCATTTACAAAAGGTACTATCTTTTTAAACCACATTTGTGTTGTAATGGTTTGCATGCTCACCTCGAGTGCAGTACATCGTAGGTTCTAAGCCTGTTCAGGTCAAACTAAAGACCAAAGGCGTAGCATCCATTGAGGCAACTGAGGCAATTGCCTCGGTAGAAAAAATATATTAAAAAATAATGGATAAACACAACACCTTAAGATATAGCTAAATCGTAGCCGCTAACCGACTATTGGAACAATGACACCAGCAGAAGTTGCGAGAGTCTTTGACTGGTACAGTGCCGACCTACCCCAAAATTGCAACTTTTCAACAGGAAATCCACCGCTGGAGTAGGTTCTGTCAAGATCTTAAAGACGAGCCATACATCCTCCCTATCCAATGCTTTCATTTTGGCCGACCCGGATTATTATCCAAATATTCGCGAAATCTTCCACATTCTACTAACCATGCCAATAGAATCCGTACCATGTGAACAACCATTTTCTGCTTTGAGGCGTCTAAAGCAACGGAACAGAATGAATATGGTCAAAGACAGACTAAACGGACTAGCATTATTGCACATTTACCGAGAAGTAAATGTTGGCAGGGTGAAAATACTAGACAAATTTGAAATGGGTAATAGAGGAATTGGCGCTCTGCGCTTGTAAATTAATTTGCCTACATTAATATTATTATGTACGAACATAAACATTTTGAACATGGTTTTAAAGTTTGATTAGTGTATTTGTTAGATCTTTGCTCGTTAGTGTCACATTTGAAGAGTAATATTTTTGAGTATGTGAAGACAAAGCAAGTAAAGGTTTTGTTTTAAAGTTTGTTTTCTTTTTCCATTAAAAGGTTTTGAGATAATGAATACTCGTCTGTACATCTGTCGTAGTTTCCATTCATTCTGTCATCAATGTAACCGGCTCTCTTTATCAACTATCAATCTGTCTGAATACGGGTTATGTTTTAGCCATATATCTTATAAATATGATTGAAGATCCCCTGGTGGGTCAATCAACTCTTAAATCATGTAGGAGTGTAAGGAACATACTGAACATATAATGTTATTACGAGGATGAATGCATATTCTAATGTCAATAACTTAAAAAAAACATACTGGTAGCTAATTTGCCATGTTAGGGTAATAGCTACTATCAAAACGTCAAAATATTAAGAAAAACAAGCTGATAGCTTCTGGCAGACTGCACAACCCCCTCCCCCTCCCACCCCCCTCAGACACCTTGCCTAAGTAAAATTCCAACCCAAGCTACACCCATGAAGACTAAAAAAATGGTATATTTTCTGCTTCACCTCTAAGTACACAGCATGATGGATTGAAAGAAAAGATTGTTTGGCTTGGGGTCTGGATAATGTGTCATAGTGGAATGACATAGTTACCTATGGACTGATGTTTCAGTGAGGTATAAAAATGCAAATAGGGGTGGTGAAGTGGACATCATTATTATCTCATCATTATTATCTCAAATAGGGGTGGTGAAGTGGACATCATTATTATCTCAAATAGGGGTGGTGAAGTGGACATCATTATTATCTCATCGAAATGTAACTTGTTCTTTCCATTTTATAGCTGAAAATTTGTTTTTTTAATCAGAATATAAAGATTTTGAAGAGGCAGCATAACTTTCGAGAATCATCTTCTTGTATAACATTTCTGTTTTATCTAGTTTTCAGTATTAGAAGCATAAGAAATAAAATAAAATAAAAATGGACATAACATAGATCAATAATTAATTTACATTGAAACCTGTCTAAGCCAAACCTCCTTAGGACAAGCTTATTTGTTTGGACTAGACTGGTGTTCAGTTTAAACAGGATTCCAGTTTGTTCAAGGTTCAGTGTAGATGGGTTTCACTATATATAATTAGATGAAGAAATAGACAAAAAATTAGCTTGCAATATCCTACCCATACAAGGTATTTATAAAATAGTCTACATCAACATTGAGGTATAATATATTTATTTATTTTAATCTGTGCTATTACTCTTGTTTTGTAGGTTTGAAAAATTAAGTTCCAGTATAGAGAAAGTGTTGAATCTGATTGCTACTAGCACAGCAGAGTCTGTTGTTAAAGTAAGAATTTTACTGCTGATATAGAAATCTTTTGTGTATAGTATGTATAATCGATGATTTGTGAATTTACCTTTTGATTTTTACACACAATAATACCTGTTATCAAGCAACAAGCATGGGACGTAATACTGACATCACATTGACAAATCCTCGATTAATATACTGTCATATATTTGTTTGCTCAAAATGAACTTTTCATTGCATCTAATATTGAAATTCATTCTTGCAAAACAAATCAGAAACAGTATATATTTATTATTGAATACACACACTCCTAATTTTGACTTTAAAAAAATCAGTTGTAAAAATAGTTTATGCATTTATCAAGCAAAGCATACTGCATTATTACAAAGTAAGCGAATTACAGTAGATACTGTGATACAGTGAATTCACAAGATATATACATTGTTTTGTACTATATATATTATGAAAAAAAACAATAGAGTATAGCAAATACATGATATGAATGTCGTTGTCATTAGACGTAGGAACTATAGAATGTGTTTGACAAATCTTTTACTCTTCAATACGATATGTTACTATGATTTTTTTTTTAAGTAACTAAAGTTGAGGACTGTATGTATGTCTTTTTTCCAATGATTTTGATGCCTGATTCTTAGGCAGACTTCCATTCTATATCTTTTCTAAGTATTGATATACTTATGTATATCGTTAAATCATATAGATAATATTTTCTTTGAGGAATATACACTAAGATTTCAAAATTATTTGGCTTTCCAGTGCTCCCACTACTTTCAAATTAGAAAGAGAAGTGACTTCTCTTTCAGGGAGCTCACAGGGAGAAGTGGGGAGACTTCTGGGGGAAGTTAATTGCGATTAATCAAAACATTGTTTCGCGACCCCTCTGACATTACCCTGCCCAAATTTAGTAAATAATTAAAAGGCTGTCTGAACTGATTTGTTCTTGGTTTTTTTTATTCATAACTACCTTAAGGATATCTACAAAATGTATTCAATGTCACATTTTTATTTCTGGCTACCTTGACTATTGGAGCCTTGCATACCAGTGATTTGTATATGTACCCAACCCCCCCCCCCCTTTTTTTTCCCTTTTGAAATATTACTGTATTGTGACCACACACATTGTAATAACTCATGGTCATATCTGTGTGATCTTCAGCAGAAGAACGATGTCTCTTTCAATTTGCTCAATGGTTCAACTATATTTATCTTGGGAATGAAAATATAGCACAAACGTAAATTGCCACTGTCAGTCAAAAACTGAAGAAAGTAAAGGCTGTAATTATTATTTGCCAGACCTCAAATCGGATTGCAACAACGGAGGAAAGCTACTGTAGTTCCAAGTATATTTTTTAATTGGATAATATGCATTAACGTTTACACATGTCTGTTCGATAGATCATAATATACATTAACCCGGTGTCGAGTATAAAATACCAATGCGGATGGATTAAAATCTGAAGCGTCTACATGCATTTCAATGATAATCATATTTGAATATTCGCATATATGAACATATTTGATATGAGAACTATGATTTTATGCCACAGAAATGAGAAAAAATAAATCAAAAGTTTGTTTTGTTGAAAGTAGTTGCGGACAAACAGTTCGGTCATTATTTCTGGTAGCACAGTACCGCATTGCGTCCCCGTACCAAAATGGCGCCATTGCTGTTTGTTTACGAAAAAAAAAATACAAATAGTTTTCTTTTAAGCCGGGCATATATAAACAATAAACAAAAGATCTAATGAATGAAATTAAAGTTTCTATAAACCGTAATGGATTACTTTCCAAGAAAATCACTTTCAAAATACTTAATAACGGATACGATAGATTTCAATAATTGACAAGTGCCAGTGGAGAAAATACGAGGCCGGCGACATAGGACGACTCTTCAAAATTACAAGGCGACTTGAACTTCTTTTTTGACCAACGAGAAAGCGAAGTAAATCTTCACAAGGCGACTTCTTTGTCCGAATCGCCCTCCAACGTGAGCCCTGGTCTTTTAGTGTACCTGATGATGGTTATTTCAGAAATGCGTCGTATGCCCTAAATTTGATATCTGTGTTTTTATTAGAATAATGAAAATGTCTCAGTTTTTATATGGCATAGTTTCTGCTTCTTAATACTGATCATGTTATTCTTGCTTTTGAAACCTACAGAATGTTTGGGTTTTTTCTAATGATATATATTTTGTTTATATAGATATTTGAATTGTTATTGTCGCTGTGTGCAGTAGAGGGAATCAGACCAACCATTTGTAGATGTATATTATCTACATGTTCTGTGCAAGAAAAGGGACGATTTTCTGAACTTGCCCAAACTCCAGTCACACAAATCAAGGAACCATTATTTGCTATTGTACATTGGGCCTCACAACCAGCCGAGACACATGATCAAGCATCGTTATTCGCCATTGACTTTCTGACAGAATTCTATGAGGTGGGTAATTTCGTTTCAACTTTTATGTTGTTTTAAATTTTGAAATTTGAAAAAACATCTTTATTATTGGTTTAAGATTCACTTTAGGACAAAATAAAAATAAACAAGGAGATGTATTTCCAGATCCCTCATATGAAGAAAATGTTACACATTTTTTAAATATATTTAAGAATCCACCACTATTCATACTGTGCTCCTGCTCATGGCACGATGTACTCGATACAACATTATGTGATAAAGTTTGTCAGTGACTTGCGACAGGTCAGTGGTTTTCTCTGGGTACTCTGGTTTCCTCCACCAAGAAAACTTACCTACATGATATAACTGAAATATTGTTGAAAGTGACCTCTAACCCCATAACTCATACTGTGCTTAGAATGCTTTTTTTATTGGAATGTCAAAGAAATATCGACTGTATACACATAATACACATTATTAAGATAAATTCTTTGTGTTTCAGGAAATGATTTATTCCAACACAAGAATTCAGTACTCATCCCATGCAGACCTTGTTTTACCACTCTCACTCCAGACTCTCAAAGCAAAGATTGAGGGTGAAAGTCATCAGATGAAAAAAGTTTGTCAAAAAATGACAAAGGCATTACAACTTTGTATAGGTAGGTATTGTTAGAGGAATATAAAATGACAAAGACATTACAACTTTGTATAGGTAAGTATTGTTAGAGGAATATAAAATGACAAAGACATTACAACTTTGTATAGGTAAGTATTGTTAGAGGAATATAAAATGACAAAGACATTACAACTTTGTATAGGTAACTATTGTTAGAGGAATATAAAATGACAAAGACATTACAACTTTGTATAGGTAAGTATTGTTAGAGGAATATAAAATGACAAAGGCATTACAACTTTGTATAGGTAAGTATTGTTAGAGGAATATAAAATGACAAAGGCATTACAACTTTGTATAGGTAAGTATTGTTAGAGGAATATAAAATGACAAAAGCATTACAACTTTGTATAGGTAGGTATTCACTGTCGTGTACCCGAGTAGGATCGGTCTTTTCAAGATGGCGACACAGCCAAAAGAAAAAAGATAGGTCTCTAATTTAAGCACGTTTCAAGCCATTTAATCGAAGGATCCAGCCTAAACGCATTGTTAACACAACAGTCTGATTACAGGGAACCCTCGATCTTCCCAATTTTGCATCTTGGCCAGACCCATTTTGTACATTTCGTTTGAAACCTTTCTCGATTTGTGGCACGATGATCAACCCCCCAAAAAACATGTTTTCTCTCTATTCCCATGGCTCATGTTGGCAATGTCATACCCAGACAGCAACTTCCTGGCTTGGGAGGGCTCCGCATTACGTTTATTATGTGGAAAGTGATGAAAAACTGGAAATATCAGTCGCCGAAAGTTTGTTTACGTCTAGGATCGGACACTGTCTTTTTTCGCTAAATTTGTTCGGGAGTGGACATGATATTTGACGTAATTTTGATTGGGATCGGTCTAAATTTTGATAGGGATCGGTCACGAATTTTTCGACTTCTAAACCATTCCAATATTATATATGTGCAGAAAACAATGATTTTTGAAAATTTATAATATCGAGAAGTTACACACAACCTACATTATTTCATTTCCAAACACCACTTTTCATTATTTCCATTAATATAATTTCTCAAGTGTAATAAAATATTGTTTATAGTTGTTCCTAATGGTTGAACCAACTCAGTACTTCTGTAGTAACATGAATTTATGGGTTTTCTTTCTTTATCAAAATACATTCTCCTTCAACACTGTGTAGCATCACCACCGGATATATGGCGAATAGATATTGTTTTTAAAAACAATGTACGGCGTACACATTGAAAAGCAAAACGTATCTATTCCCCGTACAGTAAAAACTATTCCCAGTACAGTAAACAACTATTCGCCGTACAATTTATCCGCTTTATTTACATGAATTTCTCTGTGAAAACAATAATTTATTTCGAAATAAAGTGTTGTTCAAGCTTAAATATGATAAAACTTTGTTCTACAAAAACGTCAAATGAATAGTTGAAGGTATTTTTTACAACTTTGAACTGGTCACATGCTTCTTTGAACAGGTACCACCCGGTCCGATTCTGACGATTTGAAGAGATAGAAAGCCAATTACGGACCATAATCAGCCTTAAATAGTAGCGACATTATTAGAAATCAATATCACAACATTTTACTTGTCAGCAAAACGTAGAATATAATAAAAAATAAGAAGAAATTGACCTTACCTGACTTCACGTTTTTTTTTCCACCCGCTTCGAGGGTACCTATATCCGGTGGTGATGCTACACAGTATTCAAAGTTAATTAAAGAGCTTCCTAGTTAGTTTCTCTTATTGTTTCGAGTGCCTTACTGGATCTCTGCACCTGAAATAATTAAAATGAGATTTTCAAAAGATGAGCTTTGGTAAGCGCGTTAAAATCTCCTTTTGAACTATTGAAGGTGTATAAATCCAATGGTCCACAATAATAGGTATATATCATAAGGGTAACCATATCATAATATTTGTTTTCTATATATGATTAGGCTAATGCAGGAGCCGCTTACCCAGTCGATGTGCCTGGCCTGGGAAGTTTTATGAAACCGGGTGCTTGTCTTTTCCTTTTGGCGTTGACACATTTTTCACACACCCGTTGCTTTTATTTTGCATTCTTTTTCTAATGTTTTATTTGCATTATATTCCTGATGTTTTATTTGCATTCTTTTTCTGATGTTCTATTTGCATTCCTTTTCTGATTTTTTTTATTTGCACTGTCGGATTCAACTCTAATGCCTTTATCTTTAAATTTTTCGTATTTATGACAGGTACAACAATGTTCAATTATGATCTGAGGTAGGGCAGCTTCATATGCTCAATAGTAGCACTTGTACCTACAAAAATGCCATTTGATTTAATATCTTGATTTCTCGATATGTTTAGTGACATATTAAGTATAACTATATTAACTTTATATTAACTCTGATAATTGTCATCGTATGTTCCATCTCATGATTCCAATATTCGTGACCGATCCCTACCAATTTTAGACCGATCCCAACCAAAATGACGTCAAATATCATGTCCACTCCCGAACAAATTTAACGAAAAAAGACCGTGTCCGATCCTAAACGTAAACAAACTTTCGACGACTGATATTTCCAGTTTTTCATCACTTTCCACATAATAAACGTAATGCGGAGCCCTCCCAAGCCAGGAAGATACTACCTGGGTATGACATTGCCGACATGAGCTACGGGAAAAGAGAGAAAACGTGTTTTTTGGGGGGTTGATAATCGTGCCACAAATCGAGAAAGATTTCAAAGAAATGTACAAAATGGGTCTGGTCAAGATGCAAAATTGGCAAGATCGAGGGTTCCCTGTAATCAGACTGTTATGTTAACAATGCGTTTAGGCTGGTTCCTTCGAATACATGGCTTGAAACGTGCTTAAATTAGAGACCTATCTTTTTTCTTTTGGCTGTGTCGCCATCTTGAAAAGACCGATCCTACTCAGGTACACGACAGTGGTATTGTTAGAGGAATATTTGTGACAAGGGAAGTTGGTCACTGCAAGTTTAAAAAAACTAAATAGTAATTGGTCAACAATTTGACTAATCACAAGAGTCATTAAAGACTTTAAACAAAGAGAAAATGAAGCAAAGGAAATGGATGTCATTTTCTTAGACAACCAATGAAGTTATAGGGAGGTTTTGATATTTAAAAAAATATATATAAGGAGTCAAATTTCAAATTTGTCGTATGTGATCTTCCAAGAGAACATTTTAATAAGGTCAGGGGTCATCGTGATTGTGATCGTATGGTAATTGGATTTATAACTACCTATGCAATCAGTGCATATCACCACTAACGTGAGTTCAAACCCCTCTCAGGGCGAGGTGTACTCGATACAACAATATGTGATAAAGTTTGTCAGTGACTTGCGACTGGTCAGTGGTTTTCTCCTGGGTACTCTGGTTTCCTCCACCAATAAAACTTACCTCCACGATATAACTGAAATATTGCTGAAAGTGGCATTAAAACACCGTAACCCTAACCATTGAAATAGGGTCACGTAAGACCGGTAGTTCCTAAATACCGATTTGATTAATATGAAATGCATTGTGAAGGGAAATTGAAGTTAAGGTTGTGCAATGCAACTCATTGCCTCATAGAGGTGATGACTAAAGGAGGTTTTACTATGCTGAAAAAATTAAATCAAGTCTAAATTTGTTAAATGGGAATACAGGTATCACATGCTTTGATTATGTATACAGAGCTGATAAGAAGAAGTTTACTAACAATAAATTATGTAGGTTAAAAGGTGGAACTAGGCCTAACTGGTGGCAGTTAGTGGTCAGTCTGTTGTTAGATATAACTTTCTGGCCCTATCCTTTCTATATCCTTTGCTTTTTTTCCCCAATAGAAATCTAAATTTTTACCTGTAGACCCATTCCAGTACCACCTTTTTTATTGTCTAAGCTTCTTATCATGAATATAATGAAATACTGCTGACTTGATGTTAACCAAAAAATATGTATGTGCTAAATTTGGTATATAAGATGATTTCAATTGAAACGAATATCAAATTATTGACAAATATGATAATTAGTTGTGTATGAACCTCCTATTAATGCAAAAACAATTTTTCACTAGTCTGGGTTTTGGATTATAAAAAGAATTCTTTAACCTATATGTAATTTTTAGCTCACCTTGCCAAAGGCAATGTGAGCTTTTGCCATCACTTGTCGTCCGTCGTCCGTTAACTTTTCACATTTTAATCTTCTGCTCTGAAACCCCTTAGCCAAATGAATTGAAACTTGGTAGGAAGCATCTATGGAAGGTCCTCTATAATGATTGCTCATTTCGTCCCGATCCATTAACAACCATGGCCGCCACAAGCAATTCTTGTTTCTGATTGGCCTATTTTTAAAAATCTTCTCCTCTGAAACTACTGATCCAAATGAATTGAAACTTGGTAGGAAGCATCTATGGAAGGTCCTCTATAAAGATTGCTCATTTCGTCCCGATCCATTGACAAACATGGCCGCCATATGCAATTCAATTTTATGATTGTATGCTTTCTTAACAAATCTGTTTTCTGTGGAAAGAAAGATAACTCCAATTTAATCTGTGGAAAGAGAGATAACTCTAATTTGAATATAATTTACTTTTATGTAAAATACAGTTAAAATGAATCTGTATAAAAAAAAATGTGACCGAGATACCCACCCTAAACCATATATATTTATGATCAGGGTGACTAGGCAAATTAAATGCATTATAGCTCAGGCCCTGGGGGTCATCCCCAACCCCCTACCTGAAGTGAACTTTTTATGGTTGTGATCCCCACCCCTAAACCATATATATTTATGATCAGGGTGACTAGGCAAATTAAATACATTATAGCTCAGGCCCTGGGGGGGTCTTATCCCACCCCCTACCTGAAATGAACTTTTTAATAGTTGAGATCCCCACCCCTAAGCCATATATATTTATGAACAGGGTGACTAGGCCAATTAAATACCTTATAGTTCAGGCCCCGGGGGTCATACCCCATCCCCTACCTGAGATGAACTTTTTAATGGTTGAGATCCCCTCCCCAAATCATATATATTTATGATCGGGGTGAATAGATAAATTAATTGCCCCAAGAGTTGAGGCCCGAGGTCACCCCCATCCCCTACCGGAAGTTTTTTTTATAGTCGAGTATAAAACAAGACCAAATGATTTTGACTTGTAACTCGTTTTAGTTAGTAATGTCCGAAGGGACAAGTTTAAAAAAAATGTAAATGTAGAGGCCTGTGGGAAGCACCTATAGGCTATGGAATGTTCTGTATTAAGTTTCTTTAGAGCAGAATGCATGGTGAGCGACACAGGCTCAGCTCAGTGCTGAGCCTCTAGTTATTTTTTATTATAAATACATGTAGCAATAGTCAGTACATTAGCAAAGGGATGAATACTGCACATAGGTGTGTATAATACCACTATATACAGTAGCTACAAACAAATTATATATATTTTTTGGTTTTTTTTTTTAGTGTTAACAGGAGAGGAGGATATTAAGAGGAAAATGATTGGTATGATAGACATGCAGACATTCTCACAGATGCTAGAGTTCCAGTTCTCTAATAATAAAGTAGCATTGAATACTAGGAAATTCACTTCGCTAAGTGATGAGTGGTGGTTAGTATGCATACACACATGTTAAATGTGTAAGCCACATTTATATGTAATGTAAACCTATATATTTACACACTGCATCGGTGGCATAATGGTTAGCATGCTCACCTCGAGTGCGGTAGATCTTAGGTCAAACCAAAGACTATAAAATTGTTATTTGTTGCTTCTCCGCTAAGCATGCAGCATTAAGGAAAAAGAATTGGCTTTAAGTAACAATCACACTCACTATATATATATATACATACAACCTTTCCCCAAAATGTGACAATTAAATTGGGTTAGTGTTGTGCAGCGATGCAGGTCCAGACCCAACTTTGGTTTTATTGAGTGCATTTGTTTAGTTTAAACAATATTTATTCTAAAAAAACATAAATAATACATAATATCCAATGATTTCAGACTGTGGACTTGGAAACAAAGCTGAAATTTGATTTTTGTTTGATACACTATTTAATCATTTTGATACTTATGTCTATGTTTTTTATCCTCCAAATGTCATAACTTTTAAGATATTGAACCCATTATCATGAGTAATAGGTAACTTTCTTAAAACATTAAAATAACACAATCTGATTTCTTCTAGGTGACAAAATTAACACTTTTAGGCCACACCTAACATCCCTGTCACATCAACCGAAGGTTTATTATTTTCCAGTGGTATTTGGAGATGTCTTGTAGTTAATTATTTTAAAGCTAATAATATACATCGTACTTCCTATTTCACTGAGTCAGTCATTTTTAATGTTGGATATAAATATCTTTTTTGTAGGGATATTGGAGTAGAGATTGTCATGTATGGATTAGATCTAATGGCCAAGTTAGCTAAAAGTCTACCTAAAGTAGATGCTTTATTTTCCTCTACTTTACAAGTAAGTGTTGTAACAGTAATAAACCGCTACAGAACACGACCTAAATGATGGTATGGGTTATCTACCTTATTGTGCGATATAGCGCCTCTATTTTGGCCAGTGGTTTTATTTTGGCACTATTTGCGTATTTACCAAAAGCACCAAATTAAGACTGCCAATAAATCGTTATTTATTATGATCAATTAATCAGATTTTCCTACTAACAGCATTTAACAGTAACACAAATAGCTTCTGGACAGTTAGCCTTTTGTTACTGGTAATTAGATTTATAAACCGTGGAAATTTGACAGCTGTAAGATGCATTGGCAGTGTAATTTATTATTGCCTTGAGTGCAGAAGATCATGGATTCAATCCTTGGTTGGTCAATCTGAGGATAATAAAATCCAATTGGTATATGCAGCTTCTATGCTGGGCATGCAGCATTAAAGTGTATGGGGGGCCCGGGTGGCTCAATGAGTTCGGTCGCTGGATCTAACAACTCATACAAGCCTATCATCAATACGGCGTGGGTTCGCGCCCGGCTTTGTAAATTACAAAAAATGGTGCACTCGACTCGCAACCGCAAGTGATAAAGTTTACCAGTTGCTTGCCCATGGTCGGTGGTTCTCTCCGGGTACTCTGGCTTCCTCCACCACTAAAATTGGTCTCCATGATATAGCTGAAATATTGTTGAAAGTGGCATTAAACACCAAAAATCAATCAATCAATCAATTAAAGTGTATGGGGAAAGACCGATTGGCTTGGAGGCTGGATAATGTGTCTTGATTGGAATGACATGTCTACCTGTGGATTTATGTGTCAGTGCGTTGAATTCAACTAGGTGTGTTAGTCTAAAGTAGTGTCTTAATATAATAACAAGTTTTACATTGATATTATCTATATTCATGGATTAAATGACTGCACAAACCCTCTTGCATGGGCAACCTTTACAGCAATTTTCATGCCAGTAGCTGTCTCACGGGACCAATAAATTTGTACAACAATAGTCCATACTGGCCAGTGCATTGTATTATTTTCTATTTATCCTTTGTTCTTTTAATGAGGTGAAGGCCATCGTGGTCATGATCTTATGGTAGTTGAATTTACAACTTACTATGCAATCAGTACCTATCACCACTAATGTTGTGAGTTTTAATCCCTCTCGGGCGAGGTGTATTTGATACAACATTATGTGATAAAGTTTGTCAGTGGCGTGTGGCAGGTCGGTGGTTTTCTCTGGGTACTCCGGTTTCCTCCACCAATAAAACTGACCGCCACAATACAACTGAAATATTGCTGAAAGTGGTGTTAAACACCATAACCCTAACCCTTAATTGGATGTTTCTGTATGACATATTACTTACTTTTGTAGGACAGTAGAATTGTACCTTTCCTCTCAGCTGGTCTGACAAGTGATAACAGAACCATTGTACAAGTTACTCTACAGATTATATGTTTTGCCTCAATATTGGATGCCTTCCCTACAGTTTTGTAAGTTCTTTTGATTTAAAGTGAATGAGAAGTGACGGTTTATATATTGACCATATATTTGTGTATGATTTGTGTTGTGCTGAATCAGTTATGCATAGTATTGTCAAGTTTGTGATAGCTTTGTAAAAATGAACAGAACCTTATTTCAATTTCATATAGGATATATGTACATTGTCTGATAATATAAAATTTACTTGTACAAGCTTTAAAAGCAGGTAGCGAAATTTTAATGACAAGAGTAGTTTTACCTATTATTAGTATAAAAAAAAAAAAAATGACAAATATGCCCCTTGAAAATTAGAAATTAATCTTTTCTGGGTGAGGTCTTGATAATAGTCATATAACAAAAATGGAAATAAATTTATTTTATGATTCAAAATAAATAATGAAGCAATATTTTACTGAATATGGCTATTGTCAGCGATCTCGGAATGAAAGCCGGTCTATGATAGATCCTTGAGACACGAGCATGGCCTTCCGACTTTGCTAGAACTTATGGTGAAGTTCAGAACCTCCACTTTTGCTAGAACTTATTAAGTTGAGATTAGTACCTGCTTTTCAAAAGGATGGCTAATCATTTTGTTAGTTGATTTTTCAGATTAGGAGATGCTCTTGCAGCTAGCAATTGTAAGAGAAAAGAGGAAGCCTTAAGAAAAGACAGTCTTCATGCATATGGAGGCTCGAGCTATGGTGGCACTTGTAATATACCTCATACATATACCATGCCAGTCCTGAGAAGTTTTGAAAACAAGGAGAATATTAATTGTAATGGAATCAATGATACTAGAATATCTGACCATGAGGCATCTGTTCAGTCTATCATACATAAGATGCAGTCTGGATTGGAGGTAGGTTAGAAAGAATTATTGTTATTTAATGCCCATTCAGCAATTTTTCAGCTATATCATGGTGAGAACAAGTTAATTATACCCCCGCTCCCCAGAGGAGGAGGGGGTTATACTGTTTTACCTCTGTCTGTCTGTCCGTCCGTCAGTCCTTCTGTCCGTCCAAAATATTTATCGTTGCATTTTTCTCAGTAACTATTGATGGCACAAATCTGATATTTGGTCATTATACCCTGCTCCCCGGAGGGGGAGGGGGGTATACTATTTTATCTCTGTCCATCCTTCTGTCCGTCCAAGATATTTTTCGTCACATTTTTCTCAGCAACTATTGATGGCACAAATCTGATATTTGGTCACAAGCTTCATATAGGTATGCCATATTGTGGGAAGCGTTTTTGGACCCGTCAGATTCCTACTTCCTGTTTGCCGACTTGGTTGGTTTTTATACACATTGAGCATATATCCACATTTTTCGTCACATTTTTCTCAGCAACTATTGATGACACAAATCTGATATTTGGTCACAAACTTCATATAGGTACCCCATATCGTGGGAAGCGTTTTTTGACCCGTCAGATTCCTATTGCCTGTTTGCCGAATTAGTTGGCTTTTATACACATTGAATGTATATGCAGGGGTATCATAATTGAGCATTAGCTCACAGTTCATCTTGTTTTCAATAAGATGATGATGAGGTCCGCTTTATACTAGACCAACACGCTGAGTTGGATATTTATAGTGCTAGCTCACTGAACCAACACTCCACGGGTGGATATATCGCTTTACTCTGACACATTATTGTCCCCCGACGCTTCGTCGAAGGGGACTATAGAAATGGGTATCGTCCGTCCGTGTGCTTTTTGGTTTCCAGATGATAACTTGTGAATGAAAAGTCAGATTGAAGCTAGGTTTGGTATGTAAGTGTATCTTATGAATATCTAGGTCAAGTTCGATAATGACAATTTTTCGAC
>MJUT01007523.1:792434-805811 GCA_002080005.1 Gigantidas platifrons
AGGTATTCAGATTTCCTCCACTAATAAAACTGACCTCCACGATATAACTGAAATATTGTTGAAAATGGCTTTAAACACCATCAAACAAAACAAAACAAACAAGAAAACTATTGTTTTCATTTTTAAAATTACATTCCAGATTATATGGGAAGATAGGATTGAACTATCTCAAATAACAAACATCTAGATATCGAGAAGAAATAACTCATTAATGTTAGAGAACAAGCTTAAGATTTACAGTTGAACAGACAACTTAGTGTGACCAGCTATAGTGGAGTCCAATTGTAACAATTATCCCAATTGTCAATATTATGAAATGTTATTGTTTAATGGTGTGGTCTAATGTTCTATGGGGTCCTGTCAAAACTTCTATGCATTCAAAACCGCAACAACTCAACCCAAAATATTCAGATATATTTTTTTAAATATGTGTGCTAAAAATGATGCAGTACAAGAATTTTGCTAATTTTCGGCCACTTTGGAATCTGTGTCAACGTGAAACACAAACATTTTTAAGCAAAAGTCTTCAACCACAATATTTTTAGCACATGCAGTTTGCAAAAATGATGTTGTGATGGTCCTGTTCTGAAAAAGGGAGATGTCCTGTATTCGAGTGTATGTGGCACATGATACAGGTCACATGATCAACATGGGTTAAGGCAACATCAATGAAGTGCGATAATTGAATACGCATTTTAATTGTGGTTTTAACATAGAATGTGTAGTCGTGATATTACATAATTGAAAATAAATCGATATAAACATTTTAAGATTATTATGAACGATGTGTTTGTCATGAAAATGTTCCAGGTTACCTGAAACACATTAATTTTAATAAAAGTCGTCTTCGAAATCGGTATCATCTTCTTCTTCGTCGCTGTCGTAATCTAAGAATATAATATTTTCATCACTATCATTGTCCCCATCTTCATCATACATATCGTCATCACCTGGAACGTCTTCTGATGAAAAATATACCCACAACAGTCTCAAACTACATATCCCAACTCCGTTAAGGGTATCTTTTGCGAACAATGAATAAAAATAACCATTATTTCCAGGAGGACGCTCTACTTGGTCATATCCACCATAACCGCCATAAGGTCCATATGTTTTTTCAAAATTACTAAAAAATGTGATTTTGTCAATCTCGTTGGTTGTTCCTAATATAACTTTTGTTATAAATTCATTATCACTGAGGGTAAATGTGTGTACTGAATTTTGACTTGAATCTTTCCGTTCCTTTCCAAACATAACATTTCTCCCATTTAGATATTCTATAGCTATTCCTCCAATGATATCGAAGTTAAAAACAGTTTTTGTCACCCATATTGTAAACCTTACAGGGCGATCTGCTGTGTCACTATCCATATATACTGTTCCAAGTGATTTTGAATTTTCGTGTCCCATTTGGCTACCATACTGTCTTCCATATTTTAGACGTTTATTAAAGTTTGAGAATTTTCTTCGTTTCTCTTTATTAATAGGACCAAAGGGTTTTTCAATATAAACTTCTGTATTCAAATTGCGAATTTGTTGCAGACATAAGATTTCCTGGAGTTTAGGACAATCCAAAATAGGAAAGGAATCAATTATTGACTTCAAATGATCAGGATTTTTAATTTCATTGAAATGTATTTCCTCCACAAGATCTGATATAACGCCCATTCCACATACGTCGCTATTTTTACTGACATACACCCCCACAAGTTTAAGGATTTCAACCTCCGGATATATTACAGGTATTCCATGTACGATCACCGACAAATTTATATTCATAAGCAACGATTTTATGTCTATAGGTTTTAAATGAAAGAAAGCTCTCTCCTGAGTAATAGCATAAAAGTTCTCGGAAATACGGTTGCAAATCGGGTCCATTAATGATTTCATGTCATACATGTTGGCAAAATGAAGTAAATATATGATATCTTCATTTTCATATTTCATAATGTTATTTTTAATGAACTTCTCGCACTTCTGTGTTATAATGTCTATCTGTAGGTAATTAGCTGCTACTAACAAATCTTGAACAGAGTTGATATCTAAAGTGATTTTACCAGTGTAAGCAAACTGAATTATATTTCTTAAACAAGCCTCATTCACAATAGAGTCGTCCAACAGATAGCATCTTTTATTATCATCGTCAGTTATTTCATATTTAAACAGATGTTTGAAATAATCTGATATTGAGGCCAGTACTAGTCTGTGTCCTTTGACAGAATGTATTCCGCAATTTATGATGGCGTCACAGTACATCTCGTCCTTCCATGCTTGATACATGTTCTGTATAAACATCTTTTGTAAATTATCATCCTTCAACTCCATGACTTGTCTGTGATACCTGCAAAATGAAAATACAATATCAAAATGAAGTTTGAAGGAAAACCAAGATGAAGTCATTACTTCAAAAGATTTACCGCTACGGAATATCTGCATCACAAACGACAACGGATATACAAGAGTAACACGATGAGTGCAACTTGTGGAGCAGGAACTGTTGCTCTTCCGGAGCATCTGAGTTCACTATCATTTTTTAGTGGGTTTCGTGTTGCTGGATCTTTAGTTTTTTGTGTAGTGTATTGTAGATCATTTTTTGCCCTTTTTTTCTATCGGTCATTGTATTGTCTGTCCTTCGATTTATGGCTTTTGATTACCCCTAGTTTGGTATCTTATAACTCTTCTTATGTTTTCTGTGTGGTACGAATTAATCTTCTGATTTTATAACCCCTTTTCTGATTAAAGCGCAAATAAAGCAACATATCTTTATTTGCTGTGTATCAGGGAAAAAAAGTGGGTGCAATCACATATCGTGATCGTATGGTAGTTGGATTTATAACTATCTATGCAATCAGTGCCTATCACCACTAAACGTGAGTTCAAATCCCACCCAGGAGTAGTGTACTCGATACAACATTATGTGATAAAGTTTATCAGTGACTTGCAACAGATCAGTGGTTTTCTCCGGTTTCCTCCACCAATAAAACTGTCTGCTACAATATAACTGAAATAGTGTTGAAAGTGGGGTTAAACACCATAAACCAACCAACCATATCGAATTGAAAACAGATGTCATTTTATATTGAGAATGACATAATGAAAGAGAATCATACCACTCCTAACTCAGTGTGGTATGCTACAACGGGGTGGAGACACGAGATAGGTGGGTTTATAAACTTAAAATGGCTTCTACAAGAAAGTTCCTTTTTTTTATACTCTCCGAGCAATACTATATACACTTGAATATATCACCGTGTGTAACAGAATTGTCAACATCTGGAATAGCTTACCATCATCCTCAGTAGTTGAATCGAAAAACCTACAAACCTTTGAGAGAAGACTGGATAGATATTGGGAAACCCAGGAACAATTGGCGCCAAATTATCCAATAAAAAAACAATAGGGTGTCTTTTATATGTAGACGATTTGGTTCTCATTTCCGAATCAAAGCAAGGGTTGCAGAAGCAGTTAGATATACTTGATACTTACTGCAAAGATTGGTGTTTTACAGTAAATGTAAATAAGACTAAAATTATTATTTTCAATAAAACAGGATGCCTGATCAAGGATAATTTTATTTTAGATGGGCAGGAAATAGAATGTATAACTAGATATAAGTACTTCCAAATACTTATATCCAGTTATACATTCTATTATTATTATTTCATCTTCAGGTAAATTTGGAGAAGCTAGAAAAATACTGTATAATAAGGCCCTTAAAGGGTCTTTTAAGCTTATGAAAGACCTCTCTGGTCTTAATCCCTCCATTCATACAATTGTGCATCTTTTTGATCATACCATTACACCTGTATATGTAGCTCTTTATGGCAGTGAAATATGGGGTATTTTAAACATGTCTGAAAAACAAAAAAAATTAGAAATCTATGATATTTACAAAGATTGGAAATGTGAAAAATTAAACATAAAATTCTGTAAATATATCCTTGGCGTAAATAAGAAGACCACTAATTTAGCAGTCTTAGCAGAGTTGGGGAAATTCCCAATATATATATATATAGTTACTTCTATTTTTATGTACTGGCATAGAGTTCAAAACAAACCCAGTAATTTGATGAAAGCAGCCTACGAGGAATGCAAACATATATCATATAATGACCATTTAGTGTCTTGGCTTTCAACAGTTATGGCTCTGGCCAATAAATTACAAATTGACTTATCAGTAGTTAAAAATTGGGGAGAAAAAAAGTTCAAAATACATGTAAAAAATTGTCTAAGACAAAATTTTCTAGATTACTGACAACATAGGAAAACCACAGGGTTGGTATCAGGTAAATTAACTACTTTTTATAAAATTAAGGAATATTTTAGGAAAGATCCTTATTTAAGTGTACTGAATTCCAATCAAAGAAATCTTATTACAAAATTTAGAATAAGTGCACACCAACTCCATATCGAAACAGGTCGTTACGAAAGAAAGAAAAACTAAGCTGGTAAAATATCTATACTTGAAAGAGAAGAAAGGGTTTGTTTATATTGTAATTTATCAAAAGTTGAGGATGAATCCCATTTCCTTTTAGAGTGTCCTTTTAGTTCTAATAATAAAACCCTAAATGCTCGCTTACTCGCAAGGGTTCTAACGGGATGCCATTATATGTAATGGAGCAACCGCAGAGATTTTTGGCACTCGCTTACAGATATTCTGACGCCTGCATTTATCAATAATAAGACATAACTTTTCCTTTTGTCCACTATTATAACAAGTTTTTATCACCTACCAGTATTTTAGAATGTAATTCCCACAAAATAAAAATCCGTTTACGTTCTTCTTTCTTACATATTGAATTTCGTCATTTGTGGTCATTTCCGGTCAAAGCGTCACTTTAGTATTTTCCTTATTTGGATGTCGATATACCATATTTGGCGATTTGAGGCGTGAATGTTTACATCTATATAGTAAATTTCATAGTAAGAAATACCATATTTAGAAAAGCTCCGCCTTCCGTAGTTTCCGATTATGGCGAACGATCAATAAATTTGAACAAGGTTGTTGCTACCTTTGAAAAGCATACATTAGTATATGAGTACGGACAAATTAGTATGTGTGGTGGAGCAACCAGAAGTGACGTCAGTCACGTGACAGGAAGCGGCCCTGAACGGAAGTGACGCATGCGCAACCGGGTTTCCCAGACTTTTTCCCCAGACTTTTTTCCCCGTACTTTTTTTCGGTACTTTTTTTTTCGCGTACTTTTTTCCCCATACTTTTTTTTCCATACATTTCTCAGCCAAACCGATTTAACAAGGACTGGGATCATCAGTAATAGTTATAATGAAAAGCGTTAATAGTTAGTTTTTATATTCAACTGCAATTTATTTTTTTGCTCCATTGTGCCGAATGGGACCGCTTTGTAGCTCCGCCGAGACACAAGTTTGTCACAGGAGCTACATTATTGCAGCTAGTGTCCTTTATACAATCATGTACGATCAAAATTTTTAATGAGATCGGGTCAACCTGTGAACATTTTTTATCATTGAATAATCATGATAAATTTTATTGGATTTTCAATAATGAGGATAATAAAATCTTATCTATTTTCTCACCTTTTTGAAAACTTGTTTCAGTTTGAGAAAACAACATGGTGTACAATAGATTACAAATATAAGCAGTATTGTATAGTCTCAGTGTAAGCAGAATTTAAACTCAATGTTGGGTCGGTGTCATACCAAGTCATAATATAATATTAATAATATTTATGTTCTAAACTTTGTCTATTAAACATTGTCTGAATGTGTATATTTGCTACTAGTCCGAGATTCCTCTGCCGTTCGACGACTATTTACATAAATTTGCTGTTGTCGTTGAACAGTGAAATGACCAAATCATCGGGTGTAAGAAAAAAACGTGCTGTAATCGAGTGTAACACCACTCTCTGAGGGTAAGATGGTTATGAATGAATAGAAAAATGATTGGTGAAGCGATATATATTAGGGTTTTGGATAGAAAATAAAATCTGATAGCCACAAAACGTGGAAATGTGCTACAGTTGAGATGCGGAGGAAAATCCGCTGTTTTGTTTATGGCAAGCGCTCTGACGTTCAACGACAACAGCAAATGTAAATAGTCGTCGAACGGCAGAGGAATCTCGGACTAATTTGCTACAAACTTAATTGGATCTTCTTTCTTTATATGTAAACTGTATGCCCCTCGAGGGCCCCAAATTGGTCAACAAAAATATGTTTATGATTATTATAATGAATACAAAGCTGAAATCACAACCGGACCGGACAGTATAGACACAGATAGTGAAAACTATCATGTGTTAGAGGCAACCAACTGCCTACTAGTACTACCAGAACAGGATTTGTGAGTGGTGTGTCCTGATATCTTGAGCTTTGAATACTCTCGTTATTTTTCAACCAAAAATTTAGTCAAAACACATTTTTCCTCAAAATTGTACTTCGAATATCTAAAATATGGCGTTCGATACACAGGCATTTGTTTCTATCAATGTATTACTATTAAGTAATAGTAAGAGGGAGGAAGAGTTCCCCATTGATAGAAACCAGTGCCTGTGGTTCGATAGTCTTTGTTATGATTTTGATGTTATACACAACCAAATTAAAATAGATATAGAAAACTTACAATATTAAATTCCACCAATGTTCTCCCCCAATAATTCAGACTTGAATGTGGTAATATTTGTTTTTAAATCAGGAAGTTGAACATATCCCACGTTTTATTGCATAAAAATATGTTCTCATGAAGCATATTTCAAAGGACATGTCATTCAGCTATATTTAGAATATATGGGAGACAATCGGAATGGAAAAAAATCCTAGATATATAGCATGTGGGAAAAACCCAATCTAATTAAAATTAGATCTCTCACTTTGCTCTTATTTATTTATATTTCGCGCGTGGCCGTGGGAGATCTAACAATATTGGCGACGAGGATTTAAAATGGCGATTTGAACATGCGGTCGGTCAGCAATTTAATATGATGAAAAAATTTTGAAAGTCGAATTATCGATTTTTTTTTTATTTGTCTTATTATAAATATACAATACAATACAAATCTTTATTAGAAAAACCAACATTAATATCGGTGTCATCCCCACAGTTAACATGACATTAAATTCAATGTACCTACATGTGAAGATGCTGTTGCTGCAGCCCTGCACTTTAATGGAAGAAGAAGAAGATGTATACAATGCATATAAAGAAAAGAATATCACATTAAAAGCAAATGAATTATCTGTTTTCAAAACATGTTGAAATAAATTTGCATATGTAAATGGTATCATCCTTAGAAGTAGGATTCAACAGTTTATTCAATACAGAAGTAGAATACATATTTCTAGGACACAGATAATTGATTTGTATATTCGTTTTTGTAAATAAATTAGAACGTAGATCTTTGAATTTTTCACAGTATAAAAGAAAATGTTCTTCATCTTCTAATTCATTACAATTGGTGCATAGTCTATTTTTTCTTTAAATTTTTGGTCTAAAATATCTCCCTTTTTCAACAAGTAGTTGATGAGCACTGATTCTCAATTTTGTTAAATTATTTGTTAAAGAGTTTGGGAGATTGAAAGATAGGTAATCTTGTATCTGAAAATGTTGATATATATTACTAAAGAAAAATAATTTATTATCATGTTCTTTAAGTGACAAATCTTCAAGTTTTTTGTTAATGTTCTCTTCGTAGCAATCATTAAAAGATGCTAATAGAGTTTTTATGTTAATATCATCTTTATCAAGTTTAAACTTTTTTAAAGAGCTATCAATAAAGGCAAACCATGATCTGTGCCCTTCATCAAATAAGGCTTTGTCAACTTTAAAAACTTCATGTAAGAATCTATCACTTGACATCATCTTAAATCTATTAAAATATTTAAAGGCCAAGTATGTAATAAAATTAATAATAGGTTTTCTTCCTAATTCACATTTAGCAGCTAAATTGGAGCTTTTTCGATTAACATTAAGAATATATTTGCAAAACTTATTCTGAATTTTTTCAAATGGCATCTTATCAATATTAGATTCATTAATATTGAAATGACTAATCCATATTTCAGATCCGTATGTACATATTGGTCTGATAAGAGTATCAAATAATTTTAATTTCAGGTTTATGTTTAAATCACTTGAATTCAAGATTTTAGGATTAATGGAAAAAAGAGCTTTCAGACTTTGGCTATACAAGTGTTCAGCTGCATGTTTCAGGTTACCATTAAAATAGAGTATAATGCCTAAATATTTGTATTTTTCAACAATTTCAATAGCAGTTCCATTAATAGAGAAATTGAATTTAGAGAAATCTTTTTTTCCCTTGCTAAAAATAATCACTTTAGTTTTATTTATATTCACCTTTAATTTCCATTTATTGCAATAGTTTTGTAATGAGTTCAAGCAAGATTGTAAGCCATTTTTTGTCTCTGACAGTAAAAGAAGATCGTCTGCATAAAGGAGACAATTTAGATATGTAGTATTGAGCTGGATTGGATTACAAATCTTTTTATCAAATATAAGGTCTATATCATTAACAAAAATATTGAATAACACGGACACCTCTTTTCGATAAAGTCGGATGAGAAATATTATTCTCTTTTTTAACAACAAACTTAGAGTTGGTATACATATTAGTAATAAGTTTAAAATTTTTTTCAGTAATCCCAAGAGTTTTAACCTTTTGGAATAACACAGTGCGCCAAACTGAATCAAATGCTTTTGAGAAATCAATAAAGCAGGCAAACACTTGTTTCTTGTTTTTATATAGATATTTATTTAGTATAGTTTTAATCGTAAAAATATGATCAGTTGTACGGTATTCTGGTCTAAATCCAGCTTGGAATTTGTTATATAGAGAATTATCATCCATGTAATTATGTAGTCTGGTTTGCATCAGAGAAGTAAAAAGTTTGCCGAAACAACTTGTTAGACTGAGGCATCTGTAGTTATCACAATCATTTATGTCACCATTCTTGTGAATGAATGTAGTGCAGGATATATTCCAAGAAGTAGGAAATGTACCTTTACTAAGTATTTTATTAAATAAATTCACTATTGGTAATAGCAACTGGTTTAAACCAAATTTAATAAATTCATTCGGAATAAGGTCAATACCTGGCTGCTTATTGCTTTTCAGTTTCAAAACTCCTTTTTTAACTTCTTGACAGGTAAATGGAAAATCTAAAGGACCAGTTTCTGGATTATTATCAAGCAGATCTTTCATATCATCCATACTAGGAAAATCAGTATCATTATACAAATCAGACATATATTCATGCCATTCCGATATATTTATAGGGTTTGAGGTTTGTGATCTACCTTTAAGTTTGTCTAAAGTTTTCCAAAATGCTTTAGGGTCATTTTCATGTGACTAAAAGTGTGGACACAGAATACACGTATTTTTCGTGATGTATGACGTCTACTGATATTGTAAAATGAAGAAAAACGAATTATTAAGAAAATTTTGAAAAAAGGAATGAATAGGAATTTTTTTTTTAAAAGGGGGGTAGTAAAGAAAAGGGGGGGGGGAGGAAACGAAATCCATGCCCCATGCACCTGTGCGAGCAAACGGTTGTTTTGGTTTGTTTGTTTATTAAAAAGTATTGTTGTTATAATTAAAGTTGTTGTTTACTTTTTGATTTATTTTTATTTGTAATGGATAGACAGACAAAGGTAAAAATAAACACCTGTAGCAGGTGGGAATTATTAAGACTACCAGGTGTGGGCAGTAAAATTGCCGATAGAATCGTGAAAATGAGAGAGGAAGGGGTACAGTTCAATAGGGATAACCTGGCAAATATCCCTTACTTGGGTACTTCTCCAGAATTATATGAACTGATAGACTATTCTATAACAGTATCTGATTTCACAGATCTTGATCCATTACAAATGTACCAGAAATTGAAAAGGGTCGAGGTACCAGGGGAGGGCAAGAGTGATGAATTGCTTTCCCATAAAGTGTCCTCACCCTACAGACATGGTGTTTCATCACACTCTGCGTCGGTCCCCAAACTGGCTCGTGCTTATGATCCTATATTTTCAGCACCGGCTGAAGGTAAAAATTTCTTAGATATTGATCAGGAATCCCAATTTTATATGGGGTCATTCAATAGTAATGGTTCATATAGACCATTTCCAATTGTGGGTCAACAGAATATGGTGTCTGGAGGTTTATCACAGGGTCAGGTAGGAGACATGCGTTTGCAGCACGGTACTTACGTTGTTTCTTCTGCCCCGGTACAAGCTGGGTTATCAACAGTATGCCCTGATGCGAAACATGTTCGTTCCAATACTGTAACCCAACAACAGTACAGTACGGCACATGTACATCATACACAAAATACACCACAGGGTATGGTATTGGGTACACATAATATAACACAGGGTAACTTACCGCAAGGTAATAATACATATACATTGCCCCCGCCACCTACCACTGTTCAACAAGAACCGTCCATGTTGGGCGAAATGTACAATGTCTTACAACAAATGAAGATGGAGAAAGACAGGTTGGTGGATTCTGCCCGTAAACATGCATTAGGTTTACAAGATAGCTCACATGATTATAAGCAAGGTCAAGACCATCGTTCTGACTGATCGTCGGTCCAATCATGGAGACCTGTGGTTCCTGAAAAAAGGTATTACAATGAGAGTGAGTCATCACACTCACCAGATAGACATCGTGGTACCCGCCACCGTCAACCAACCAGCCATAATCGTCGTCGACGACGTCGTCCGGCTACTACCCAACGACGCCGTGACCATCATGATAGATACGACTCCCCAACTGACGAGTCTGATGAGTACTCACAGACAGAGGTTGACGAGACACCAGGGACACGTATATCACATGAGGAACTATATGATAGTCTACCATCTCCACCCGTGTACATCCACGTGTACAATCACCAAGACAGAACCTGAATATGGATAGACAACAAGATCGTCGCTATTTTATGGGTATGTACAAATCCTTGAAGTACACTGGTAAAACTAGCTGGAAAGTATTCTACACAAAGTTCAGGGGATATGCCCGCACTGCCGGATGGACAGAAGAACAAAAGAAGGACCAACTATTGTGGAGTCTGGAGGGCAAGGCTGGGGAGTATTACACGTTATTACTGGAACGTGATCCCCAGATTACTTATCCAGAAATAATCGAGAAGCTGGAAAAACGATTTGGTTTCCAAGATGTACCGGAAATGTCCATGATAGAATTTAATAATTGCAAACAAGATAAGCATGAATCCCTGGAGGACTGGGCAGACTGCGTATTGTCTTTGGCCAATAAAGCTTTTCGAGAACTTCCTGAAGTTCATATGAATAAACAAGCTACATTAAGGTTCTGTCAGGGGTGCTATGATATGGATGCTGGACAGCATGCCTGTGTACAAAAACCCAAATCAATGGAGGAAGCTATTGATACCTTAAAGTGGTATCAACATTCCAAGAGGGCAGTACATGCAAACCGGAATATGGTGACTAATAAAGACCTGTTAACATTTGATCCGGTAGAACCGGTGTCAGTTCAAGCTACTGGTATGAACAAACCACAAGACTTCGAATGGAAATTTAATATGGAGAGCCAAATGAAGGAGATGATGGCAAGTTTAAAGGCTATAGGTGAACAACTAAGTGATAAACCTGTTAGGTCACGATAAAGTGCTTCATCTAACAGAAACTGGAGAGGCCGAGCGAGCAGTCCGGAGCCCCATAGACTGCGACAAAGTCCGGAGTCAGCAAGACCACGACGAAGTCCGGAAACTAGACGCTGTTTTCTGTGTAACCAGAAAGGACATTTAAGAAGAGACTGTCCCAATAACAAGAAACAAAGTCAGGGAGCTGGCCAGTCGTCTTTAAAGAAAAGAGATAAAATTGCTTTTATTACTAGAGGCAGGCCGGGTCAGATGATGGGATAACCGGAACTGCTACGGTTAATTACTTGGGAACAGCAAGAATGATAAGGATAGAGGTTACTATCCAGAACCAAAAGGTAAATGCTATCATTGATACGGGCGCCCAAGTTAGAATCTTAAATGATCAAATTTTTGATCAATTGCCATCAAAACCGTATACAGACAGGGAAACCCAGCTACATACGGCTGGTTGAGAGATGAGCATGAAATGTCGGGTTATGCAACCGATATGTTTTTCTATACATGGTTTTGAGTTTAGACAGAGTTTGCATGTGGCACCAATAGATTGTGATATGTTGCTAGGAATGGATTTCTTAAGTAGATACAGGGCCAATCTGGACTTGGGAAAGCTAACTCTGACTTTAAACGGAAAGACAATGACTGTAACTTTTGGTCCGGAAGCTAAACCTTCAATTAATCGGGTAACAATACCAACCCGTACAGTAGTTCCACCCAGTTCAGTTGTTAGGCTAACATGCGAGACTTCTCCGCAAACCAAAGATTTTATTGTAGAGCCTACCGAGGTGCAGTCACTTCTGATACCAAGAACTGTTTGTTCTAAAACAGGTAAACCAGAGCTGTGTTTTGTCAATGTAACTGACAAAAATATAATCCTGCACAGTGGACAGTAAATTGCCACTGTTGAAGAGGCACACGTCTTATGTGCTGAAACAGAATTAAGAACTCCAAAACCCAAGGTCTCGAATACGACAGGAGATATACCAAAACATACAGAAGAGTTGTTTAGGTTGTCCACTGATGGACTGGATAAGAACCAGAAATCTAAAGTAAAAAGGTTGTTATCAGAATACAGTGATGTTTTTTGCTCAGGATGACTTAGATTAGGTAATTTCACATAACTAGAACATGCTATCGATACGGGTACAGCTAAACCCGTAAAACAGAGAATGCGAAGAACACCTGCATGTTTTGTAGATGAAGAAGAGGCACACCTCCAGAAAATGCTTGATGCTGGAGTTATTCAACCATCTATCTCAGAATGGGCATCTGCTCCAGTTTTGATCCGAAAACGAGACGGAGGAGTTCGATGGTGCATAGACTATCGTGCATTAAACTCAGTGACTGTTAAAGATGTTTTCCCTTGCCATTAATTGAAGAATGTCTAGATACTTTAGCCGGAAACATCTGGTACTCGAAGTTGGATGCCAATAGTGCATATTGGCAGGTAGGAATAAAACCAGAAGATAGGAAAAAGACAGCGTTCACTACAAAATTTGGACTTTTTGAGTGCGTCAAAATGAGCTTTGGGTTGTGTAATGCCCCAGGGATGTACGCCAGGGTGATGAACTTGGTCCTACGTGGTTTAACCTGGAATACTGTATTAGCTTTTCTAGATGACATATTAGTTTTAGGAAGTGATTTTCAGTCACATCTTAGCAACTTAAGACAGGTTTTTGAGCGTTTCAGAAAATACCAGCTGAAATTAAAACCTAGAAAATGTGTACTTTTTACAAAGACTGTTGAGTTCTT
>MJUT01007523.1:805816-820478 GCA_002080005.1 Gigantidas platifrons
GGTCGTAAAGTGAGTACAGATGGTTTGGAAATTGGGAACCAACACTTAAAACCTGTTCAAGACTGGCCTAGGCCAACTTGCACACGACATGTAGAAATATTTTTGGGGTTTGCCAACTATCATCGCAGTTTCATCAAAGACTTTGCTAAAGTCTCGGGACCATTATACGAAATAACCGGAAAGACAAAATTTCAGTGGAAACAGACTCAACAAGAAGCGTTTGATAGACTGAAGGTGTTGTTACTATCAGTACCAGTCTTAGCCTTGCCAAATAAGGATGATTATTACATCCTAGATACAGATGCTTCAGATAGAGCTATAGGAGCTGAATTAATTCAAGTTCAAAATGGTGAAGAACGCGTTGTCGCGTATGGTAGTTTTATTCTCACACCAGAACAGCGTAGATATTGTACAACGCGAAAAAGGAGTTGTTAGCTATTATACGCTTTACTAGGCAGTATAAGCATTATTTGCTTGGAAGACAGTTTACAGTCAGGACTGACCATAGTAGTCTCACGTGGTTATTGGGATTTAAGGAACCCCAGGGTCAATTGGCACGCTGGATGGAGGAGCTCAGCCAATATGATATGGTGATAAAACATCGTCCGGGCAAAAACCATGGAAATGCAGATGGATTATCTCGCATTGTTGAAGACAAGACTGGTACTGCGGGTGGGGTACAAAGGGTACCACCCATGACCAGTATGGGTAGGGGCCGTGGTCCCAGCAGTCGGCCTGCCCAGGAGATAGGTGGCTACATGGGCGGCCACTTCATGAGGTCCGGTCCGTGCCGTGGGACAACCCGCTCAAGGCAGCCGGGATAGACAGGGATATCCTCGCCTGAGGTGTTGCGCCAGGTTACGGCCAACTATTCCCGTCTAGTACGGGAAGAGGAAGTCAGGGGGTCCCCTGTGGCTGATGTGAGGGTTGCGGTAGTAGCGGCCGAGGTCTCTCGTCCCGTACGAGAAGAGGCAGGGGAGTCGGAGGTGGGTTCGGTGGTACCTTCCCAGGATCCGGTGGCGTTCCGGAGGAGGTCAAGAAGCAGGGAAGCACACCCTGTGGCCGCCTCTGGAGTGACCCGCATCTCCAGGCCTAGTGGATATGTGGAGTTACCACCGGGGAGGAAAGACTTCCGGGACAGCCTGTGCCCAGTGCCTGGCTGTGGTTTTTGGACCCGGAAGTTGAAGGATCATGCCTTCAAGGTCCATCTGTCCTCGTTTTTCCGTCTTCCCGTCCATGTGATGGGAGTGGAGAAACGAGTATTCCGTTAGCTGGGTGAGGCACTGGAGGTGGTTGGGCATTTGGTGTGTGGGCCATCCTCCGGTGTCAATGATCTCCTGAATTTGGTTAATACCCGGATCAGATTTCCTCGCCGGTGTACCATTCCTATGGAGTGTACGCTGGCTATGAGAGAGGTGGACATCGCCATGGGATGGGAACTGGTTGTTTCCTCCAGGTAAACCCTCTCAATAACCCAGCATGTCTACTCCATTGGAGGGTGTTGCTGACCACCCTCCAGTGGTTGGATAGGACTAGGCAGGAAGCCGTACGGGAATATAGTCCCGTCCTGTCGGGTCCTACAGGTGGACATGTACCCTCTCCTGACCCCGTGGTTCAGTCTCTAGTGGCATGTGTCGTGGAGGAGCCCGAGGACTGGGAGAGGGAATATGATGTCATTCCGGTGGCATCGGGTGTTGCTGTTGACCCTCAGCCATTCCGGCAGAGGGATTACAGAACCGGCCAGCGGGTCGGTGTTCTGGCCAACTCCATCTGTGGTTTGCAGACCCTAGTCCGGCAGCATTTTGGCATGCGGGACCCTGTGCTAGCCACAGATGAGGCCACCCGTATCGGTTCCGACGGGTATCTGATGTCCCTCCGTCTGGATGCGTGGGTGGTAGCTGTTCCACGTGAATTGTGGGACAGAATGTGCTGAACAGGGAGCACATTTGGTTTTCTCCGGTTAACTCAGAGTTGTTGTAGTCCATTGGATAGTTGAACAGTTGTAAACAGTCCATGAGTAGGCGACGAGAGCAAGTTACTGTTGTATATATATATATATTTTATTGACTCTAGTTATGTAGTCATTGGAATTTTGGCCAATAGTTTAGGTAAAATTATTGGGAGGTTATCCCAGGTAAGGAAAGGTTTTTTTTGTTGGTGTCGCGAGTGGACTGTTGCTATGGTGAATTAGTGAACGATTTTCCTTCCGGTTTCCTCTGTTTAACTGATGTATATAAGATACTAACAGTGGTAATCATTGACTAGTCAAGTCAATGATTTGTTCAGGAACAGAGATTTCCTTTGTTTGAGTTGTGATTTAATGTGTATTGTATTGTATTGGGAATATTGGTTTATGTTTATTTTTTGGCATGGTTAAGTGCCAGTTTGGAACATGTCCGAGGGACATATTGACATTTTTTTTTTTGATGGGGGAGGTAGATATTTGGATTGTGTTTGGTGAGTTGCTTCTGGTTAGGGTCAGGGTCGGGGTTTTCATAGTTGTATTCACAATTTTTGTGATCGGAATATTTGTAAGTCTATTAGGATAGATTTGTTTCCCCAGTGGGTGAATTTGTTTTGGATACTACGGTGTTGATAGTGTCTCTAATCCTATGGTTATGACTTGTGGAACTTGATAGTGTTCTTGGGGGAGTGTCATCAGTCGCAGGGGCTCCTTGAAAGAAAGAGGGGAGGAATGTAGTGAAACTACGTATGTGTGCTCCACACTAGTGGAGGAACTGTGTCGTGGTAGCCTGTGACCAATGGGATGCTGAAGCACTCGACCCCGTGACCCTGCCAGAAGCCTCAGTCCAGCAGCCCGAGATCTGCCTCACTCTGAAGATATAGCCGAGACTAAGACGGCCAACAGAGAACCTAAGATAATTGATAGGTAATTATTGTATGTTCAATATTAGCGGGTGGTTATATCGATGGGACTAGCAACCCCACAGATACGATAATACTATATATAATTGGTCGTCCCTAGAATACAAGCATGTAGGTAGAGGGACAAGATTATACAATATATGTAATGAGATGCAAATAAAGATATAACGACCCTCAGAACAGCTGTAACGTGCCGAGCGGAGAGGCTTACAATATCTTTGAGTGGCTAATTGATTCGTACCAGTTTCCTGGGATTTGATAGCGAATAACTAGCTAGCTTGATGTACAAAACCTAATATGTCCTATTCTTTATTGTAGTTGTCAACAGTAAACCTAGCAAGAAATATCACGTATCCTATTACTATATTAACCTGTGCGTCGGTCCTGTGCGTTTTACGCACGCCACTATAGTTAATTCACATTGTGCGTTTTTATAGCACTTGTGCGTCAGTCCTGTGCGTTTACGCACGCCACTATAGTTAATTCTACCTGTGCGTTTTATCCTTGCACCTGTGCGTCAGTTCCGTGCGTTTTGACGCACGTCACAATAGCTACTTCAAGCTGTGCGTTTACGCACGTCACTATAGTTAACTCTACCTGTGCGTTTTACCCTCGCACCTAATGCCAGTTTAACCTGTGCGTTTTCAGCAACTGTGCGTCAGTTCTGTGTGTGTTGACGCATGCAACTATAGTCAATTTAACCTGTGCGTAAAGCTGCTAATCAAGTAACCAAGAGCGAATAATAGTATTGCTTAGGCTATTGACCAAACATGTTGCTCGATCGAGCAACGCAAAGTGACCAAACACGCTGCGACAAGCATTTATATACCCTATTTTGGACTATACCATTTTATACAGACGATTCCAAAAGTCTGCATCATCAAAACGAGTGTAATTGAAATTCTGCAATTCTTTGATTTCTGACAGCAATCATTTTTTCAGTTTTATATAAATCTATCAAACAGGCTTTATGATTCTGTTAGTTATCGTAGTAATTATAAACAATAAAAATATAAACTATTTGTATGCTTAAAATGCTATATTTAACCAACCACTTGATAAATAAGAATGATCTACTGTTTCGGAAATTGTAAATTAATTATTTGCATGCCAACTGTGTATTTTAAACAATTAAAACAATGTAGATAAACAGGGGAATTCGTGGAAGTGGGGAGGGAAATTATACGGTCAAGTGCGTAAATTATCACCTATATACTGTATAGCCCCAATTTATTTTTAGAATTTGCATATGCATTTAAAATACGTGTTAACTAATTTTGTCACACAGCCAATCAAAATCGTTCTCTGATATCACACATAATAAGCACACATATATTTGATTTATAATAAATACGCCTAGGCGTGAGAGGGCGTCTAAATGCAATTGATTTGTGTCGTAAATTATGAATTTTCACCTGAAGACGTCTTCTTGTCTCCGGAAATGTAAACAGTTGTCGGAACAATCGGGCTCCGACATAGTCGATATAGATAACATTGGAAGAATTTCGAATGGATTTCTTGCATAATTCATTAGCACCCAGAGTTACGTCCCTTGCATAAATCCACTTTCAAGGTCTCGTAAGCGATCATTTGAATGGACAATGTTTTGCTTGAGCCTAGATCACCAGAATGCGATGTCTACAGGCTTGCGTTAGATCTCCCACGCGCGAAATATATATATATAAAAAGAGCAAAGTGAGAGATCTAATTTTAATTAGATTGGGAAAAACCCGGTGTATCAGGCCAGGGGATGTCACAATCTCTACCCAAATTGTCGGTCCTTGCACTCACTGGAGAGAGTGTAAGGACCGACAACTCTGGGTAGAGATTGGGGATGTCATAGGGAAAGGGGATGGAATCGGCAAATAATCATGCTAGAAAATGGCCGATTTTACCATTCGATGTATCTCGGGATTTTATAATAACCGCCATTGTGGATAAAAAAAAGTTCAAAATATTTTATCCATAAAGATAGGAAATGTCCACGAAATATTATCTCATAGGATAAAATATCTACGAAATAGTATTGAAAAAAAATATTATCCTACAGAGGGATAATATTTATTAATATGATGAAGGTACTACCTTAAAAGCGAGCGAAGCAAATATATTTTTTTTTTATAGCTAATGATCACATTGTGATATGCTGGAAATTAAATGTCCCTTTACCATCTGTAGAGTAACAATATCCTTTAAATAAGAGAGTTCTGTATTTCATATGACCATAGACTATACAACATAATACAATATACAATTGTCTTTATACTTACAATTTGATGGTAAGGTACAGTATCTCCATTTGTCAATAAAACATTTGTATCATGCTACATGAATCAGTTGTGGGGGATAATTCTCATTATTCTGTTCTTTGACATCTCTTTACTGAAAGAAAATGATATTTATTTTTAAATTAAAATATAATATCACAGGACTAGATCCTATTCCTGGTGGTTTTGTATACTGAATGTGTAAATTATTGCATCGGATGATTGTAAAAAGGAAATCATATATTTCCATAAACATCTCTGAACAACATTTATATATATATTTATAGTAAATGAACATTTAAATATACAAATATAGTAAATATACAAATAGGTCTTTATGACTATATGAGAAATTTAAATCTAAAGTGCAATTGAAACATAAAAAAATCCTTCAGATACAATGTAGTTTCTATTAAATTACAATGTAGCAGTTTTTCTTTAAAAAAAATCATGCAATAAAACAAAACAGTATTTAACAACACATTGAACACTGTCTACAGTCAATTTTTTGCAATAATTGAAAATAACTTAAATTTTCAAACAATACATTGCAATGACCTTGATCCACATGTAAGAATTGTAGTTTAAAATTTCTTTTTTTGGGCAAATTCCCTCTATTTCAAACATAAATCAACCTTTAGTAATTATAGTTGATTAAACCTATTTTATTGAATAGTTTTTAGTGTTCAATGAAAACATGAACATGTTTTTTTTTCTAAACAGTTTTACAATTTTCCCTGAAAGTACTAGTAATTTCCAATTTGTTTGTATAAATTAATTTTTTAAATACAATAAGATGTGTATCTTTTTAAATTTCATGATCCATTGACCTGACTACAATCTTAGTCTCCCTTTTGAGGATAGACCTGTAAGTATCTGTATTGAAAGAAATGCAAACTGTCAAATAATCAAAGTATGAAGTTAGTGAAGATAATTTTAATTATCAATCCATGCAGGAACCAAAATTCTGTCACTTACTTTTTTATATGAAAATTGTATGCACATTCTCATCACCAGAGGCTCATATTGGTAGAATGGGATTTTGTCCTAACTTCAGGGTATATTTGTCTTGGATATGTAAACATCTTTATAGTATTTTTTTTAAAGAGGTGAATGATTCTAAGTTTAGAGAAGGTTAGCGATTTTCACAACACCACCTTCAAGTCGAAACTATCTAAACCAATCTTGGTAAAAAATGTTAGTAATTTTCCAATGACCAACAGTTACCCACGTAAGTGATTTCTTTGTAAAAATTTGAGATGTACTTAGTATGGTGCAATCATCATACTAAATAGATCCAGTTGTCCAAAATCTGCAATCTACAGGTTTTAATTTATCCAACTTTTTAAATGATTTGATGACTTGTTTGAATGTTCCCTTGATCATAATCATAATATGTTAGTACTAGATTACCATTAAGTAAACATGACATTTACTTATTATACACAGTGCAACTTGATTGTGTTAGCATGATGATTTGAATCTTAAGTAAATGTATTTAATTTAAATTATTAAACTTTAAGACCAAGAACAAAGAGATAAGGTTAATGATTTTCACATCACCCACCTTTAAGTCTAAATTTCAACAATATATCAACCACTGAAAATAAATTAAGTTCAGTAAATATGATATTCCCATAACCAACTGTCCCTCACCTAATGATTTTTTTTGTAAGGAGATTAATTACTGATATATAATAAAAAGAACCACTTGTCCAAAATCTTGGACACACAATTTACAGGTTCTAGATTTATTATCACAACTCTTTATGTTTTGATAATTTTTTGGATCCTATTGTGTTGGTATTGGACTTCCAGTAAGTCAACATGATGAAGTAAGGTATACACACAGTAAGTATTTGTGAAGGATTTTCCTGAAAAATTTCAGCAGTATAAATTAACTGATGTTTAGAAGTTGACATCTGTCTCTTTTTAGAATCTTTGGCTGGTGGTGAGAACATTTTTATTTTAAGAATGTTTGTTGGTGTGGAATTTTGATTGCCACTCTGAATTTTATGACTGTATTTTTTTTAACAGGAGTAAGCAAAATGTAAGAAGAGGTATTTGATACTTTTTTCATTGGTTGAAAGTGGGCCCCAGATAACAACATGTGAACTTCTGTATTGGTACTATCAGAACAAAAAGTAGTTTTTCTGTAGCCATTTTTTGTTGGTTCTTTTGGAAACACTTCCTGAAGCCATATATTTATTTTAATACTAAAGAGATTAGTGGCAGCTTCAATTTCAGCACATGTTGCCCATTCATTTCCATACAGCATAGTTTGTATATATATTTTGGTAGTGTCACAGTATTGTTGTGAGCATTTTCAATTTTTTCCTCCCATGTGGACCAATTTTGAATGATAAGTGAACATATCATCTCCCTGTAAATTGATGACATTGCAAAATTTCCATTAATTAAATAGCTCAATGAATGGAAAAAACGATTTCCATCACTAGGAACAGAAAAAACATTGTATATTGTTCTATCAATGGATATTTTTGAAGATGATGGAGGAACTGAATTTTGAAGCTGAATGATTGCATGTTATTTACTATTTTTTCTTGTAACTAGTGGGGAATAACTTTTCACATCAAGTGACACTTTTTCAGTTATTGGTAGGCCTACATGTACTGATGAAAGAGAATTTGAAGTTGTACAATCCATATTTACAGGCCGAGTAAGTATTAGGATTACAACTTTTTGTCGTAGAAGTGTAGAATTGGTTGTTACTGTTTTTGTTTGCCTTTTCTGGGAGTTGTTTGATGTGATTGTAATCTGACTGATGGATGACTGTTTTTCAGAATCAACAGTGTCAGTGATTAAGTTAGGTGAACAATGTGTTGTAACAATGCTTTTGGGTTGGATTTGCTGTTTAACTACATCAGCATAAGACAATGTACAATGATCTGAATCATTCAGTGAATGGGCATGATGACATTGATGTTGAAAGTCAGAAGCACCAGCTCTTTCAGTTTTATTTTCAATGATTATTGGGTCAGTAGGTGAGCAGTGGGAATAGCTGTGATCATTCGCAAAAATATTTATTTCTGGTTCATAAATTTCATTTTCTGCATACTCTAAATCTGTTTTGTAAAAGTAATCGTGATCATCAACACCAAATTTAACAACATTTGCATACGATCGACGATTCGAATATTGACCATTTCCCTGTACCCTTTCCGTAATTGGACTATTTGACGGAACTTTACAATGATAAATATGGTCACTCATTGCAAAAAAAATGGATTTTGAAAGCTACCTGAAGAAAATACAATGAAATACTTTTGTCAAAGCTGTTCAACTTGTCAGACGATGTCAAAACAATGCAGACGACGTATATTGTGTCAAAGGTCACACCTTCGGTAACAATTGGCCATTCTCGACTCAAGTTGGAATCCAATTACTTTAGAATCTTCACACAAATACACACAAAAAATCTTTGGCTTTATTTATTTTTTATTTTTTATATATCAGGTACTAGTAAATGTTAACTGTAACTTGAATTCAATGTTTTCGGTAAAAAAAAACCTCAAGACCAGAATCCCCGGTAATCCCCGGGTACCAATCGTAACTACTCGGCCATTCTCGCTACGCCAACAATAACGGCCGAGTAGTTACGATTTCCCCTGGTTTCCAGAAGCCCTTAGTCTCACCGTTGATGAGATTTGGTGTTGAAGGTTCCAAGAGGAGATGACTGGGTTCTTAAAACCACTCATTTATCATAAAGAGCGAGCCCCGCTCGCTTAATATTACATATGGTGTGGTTTTCGTACAATTGCATTGGCTAAATCAGTCACGTGATATACATAATATTTAAGCGTATTGACTCTATGTTACTAAAAATAGTAACATAGCGTCAACATTTTTTTTTAAAAGAAGCAAGACGTCTGCACGGTGTATATTCATAACGACTCCTTTCCGATTAAATCGGGGTTCTTGCCTCCTTTCCGAATCAGGAAACGCTTCCATTCCGACTTTTGATTTATTTTCACAACACCGAATCAGGAAACGCTTCCATTCCGACTTTTGATTTATTTTCACAACAGGCGGTGCTACGTTTTGTCAGTATCTCTTTTAATTGTCATATTTAGTGACTGAAAACATAGATGACGGAACACAATATACATACAAGAAATCGAAATAAGATCCTGCGTGATCTTACTGGGCGATGATGATTTTATTTTCAGCGCACAAACAAATTTTTTTTGGCCATATTTAGTGACTGAAAACATAGATGACGGAACACAATATACATACAAGAACTCGAAATAAGATCCTGCGTGATCTTACTGGGCGATGATGATTTTATTTTCAGCGCACAAAAAATATTTGTTACATATCTACGCAACACTAAGAAGGAAAATTTCAAAAACGTGATGTTTCTCGAGTAACATATCTATCAAAACCAATTACACAACAATTTTAAGACAATAACAGTTCCATTGAAATATATAATAGGTCTATATCAAAGTTTGCATGTACATAAAGTGCGATTATTGTAAAACAAGTATAGAACGCCTCCTTTCAGAGCATGGAAACGATTCTTTTCAGATAACCATTCATTGTTCGACTTGCATACGATTTCATGGATTCACTTTGCAACATTTTATTGTGTGGATTTAAAAAAAAATATTTTGATTTTTGGTGTTTTAACGCCACTTTCAACAATATTTCAGCTATATCATGGCGACCAGTTTTAGTGGTGGAGGAAGCCGGAGAGAACCACCGACCATCATGGGCAAGCTACTGGTAAATTTATCACTTGCGACTGCGAGTCGAGTGCACCCTTTTTAGCTCACCTGGCCAAAGGCTATGTGAGCTTTCGCCATCACTTGGCGTCCGTCGTAAACTTTCACATTTAAATCTTCTCCTCAGAAACCACTGGGCCAATTGGAACCAAACTTTGGTGGAATGGTCCTTGGATGGCCCCCTTCCAAAGTTGTGTTCGGTGATCCCGACTTCAAACCAATAGCCGCCAATCTAAAAATAGAAAAAAGGGGGGGATGAAATTTTAATTGTCCATTGCTGCTTTAGTATAAGTCAAAATGAGCTCAAAATTTAACTGCAGCTACATGGCAGGGAATAGTTTAACATATATTCCGAGTTGTTCTGTGAAAATTCTTCCTTCAGCCGATTTATACCGACTATGCAAATTAGACATATTTTGATAAAAGATCACATTTAAATCTTCTCTGAAACTGTAGAACCAAATTAAACCAAAACCAGGTAGGGACGATCCCTGGGTGGATCCCTTTCAAAATTGTGTCCAACAGCCCCTTACTCCATTCAAGATGGCTGCTGTTACTAAAAATAGAAATTTCAAGAGTAAACAAAAATCTTCTCTCAATCCAGCCTTTTCCAATGTTTTCAAAACCGACGGAATTATCAGGGTAATTGCATCTACCAACTGCTCTTCCCTTTACTTAGAAAATAACAGCTTCCGCCTTTTCCGTTTTCTAGCACGACTCCATGGGCAATTGTAAATTGAAAATCTATAATTTGGGGAATTCACAGGAGTCGTCGTTTGTGTATTTGTTGTTGTTGAATCTCTGGATTCTGTTGATTCATTCTGGTCTTTTGACAATTTCACTCTTTTAGGAGGGTGTAACCAAAGTCCTTTTTTCTTCCGCTTCATGTTTAAACAATTCTAAAATGAGACAGAAATCAATCATGAAAAACCCAGTGACCATTCTACCCTTAAACGCAACAGATAAACCGAGGGGCTAACAATTTATATCGAAAATAGAGTTTACCGTCTTTACAGTGAAATTATTATACCCCCTAACGTCTTTGTATGCCTATCAAGTTTGTGTTTTTAGCATTTTTAGACATATCTAATCATTGGGCACGTCCGATGCTCTCATTTTCTTATTAATATTTTAGTTTTCTTTGTGGGTCTGTCTTTAATTGTTCTGTGTTATTTGTGTGACTTTTTTTCTTGACTTTGTCACGTTCTTTTACATGTTTTCACAATCATGATAATATTGTTCAAACATCATCGATTCACCTTCTGAAAGGAATCGTTTCTTTACACTCTCAAAGGAATCGTTTCCAGAATAGATGTGATATTCGACTGATCGGAAAAGAGGCGTTTCTTTGATTTTTGTAAATTTACTGATAAAATGAATCGACAAAATACGAATGTATAACAAGGACAGTACCAGATTGAAAAATAAGGGTGTTAATTTAATTGTCTGTCTCATATTTTGAACATTAAAGTGATTTATGTACGACACACTCACCTTACCGTTACAGATTTCGTCCAGAAGATAGGTCAACTATCCCTTTTCAAGCTATTTTGAGTTACTATGATGATTGAAATGTTCCGTGAACTGCCCAGAAAAGTCTTACATACCGTTTGTTTTCATATCAATCAGTTTTAAATGCATGTTGTCTGGACATAGCTCCGAATGGTTGCGTTGCCTGATTCGGAAAGGAGGCAAGAACGCCGATTTAATCAGAAAGGAGTCGTTATGAATATACACCGTGGTCTGGTTTCTTCACAGTGGAAAACATATTTTATGTTAATAATTTATTTTCAATGACACGTTACATATGTAATAAGGACTTTTTACTCTGTCAATATGTTATATATGGACCTCGTAAAAAGTCCATAATTGTATAATGTGAGATAATATTTTTTAGAATATTTTATCATCTGGGGGGATATCATTTTAGGTAGGAACATATAAATTGATACATCATAGGATTTTTTTTATCCCCCCAGATAAAATATCAATGAAATTATATCCCATAGGATAATATTTCTTAAAAAATATTATCCGTATTGAAAAAAAATATTATCCTGCAGAGGGATAATATTTATTAATGTGAGATAATATTTTTTTAGAATATTTTATCCTCATGGATATATATATAATTTCATTGATACTATCTGGGGGATATACTTTTAGGTAGGAACAAATAAACTGTTATACAAAGTCAATTCATGTCCGATTTTGATAATTTATGTATCAATATTATAAAAACATAATTTATAATGTATTTTTACTTTGTAATTTCAAAATAATTTTCTATGATAGGCATTTTGAGAATACACAAGTTAAACATAACTGATTTTTTTTTTTTTTTTTTCGAAGCAAAATGCAATGATAGTACTTTTGCTGACAGATTATTTAAGTCTATGTTTGGCGATTTGAAAAACATGCTTCAAAAAGTTATTTCAAAATGACTAGACGTTATAAACTACATATCTTTCTACTTATGTTGATAAAATAATTATCGAAATCGGACATGAATTGACTTCCAAGATAATATTTTTAAAAACTGTAGTTTTATATGAAATATATAGGAAAAATCGGAAGTGTCCGAATACTTTTAACCACTGTCTGTAATTGAAGTTTGAACAAGAGTTACCTTGTCTCACACACGTCTTTGCATTGTTATAATCTTAAACATTTTGCCATCAATGGAACATTTCAATTTTTTTTGCCATAAGTATACTCTTCTAACAGAATTAAAAGCTTTGCGATAATCAACAAATACACAATGCAATTTTCTACCTCTATGCAAGTATAAATCAATCAAGCATTTCAAATTAAAAATATGATCTGTCGTACTATAACCTTTTCTGGACCCTGCTTGCTCTTCGCACATTAAACCTGAATTTTCTAAATATGTATGAAGCCTATTATTTAAAATGCAAGTAAATAATTTACCATAGCAACTTAAAATAGTAATACTATGATAATTATCAACATCATTTGGATTACCTTTATTTTATATATATTGGACATATGTATAACCTTCTGACCAACTATCAGTTACAATACCACTGTGAAAAACAATATTAAATATTCTTTCAAAAACAGGCATTAACTTTACTGTAACATGTTTTAAAAATTCTTTCAATATAAGATCACCGCCACATGCTTTATTATTTTTCAATGACTTGACAGCATATAATACTTCAGCTTCAGTAATATCTTGGTTTAATTCAATATTCTAATATGACGGCCTATATATCGCCAACCAGTATATGTCGGTATATATCTACCTTTAGCATCTGCGCACTCAAATTATCGATTGGAAAAAAAAAAACATAATTTAAAAAGTTTCTGTAATGAATAAAAGCCTACAAGGCCGTTTCCGTGAAGTCATACACAACAACTACACATTATATTACTTTGTTTACATGTAAACACAAATATGCGATGAAAACGCACTCATCTGGGGTTTTCCCCGACGGATGTTCCGGTCACCTCCCACGTGGAATTTTATTACGAGGGGGCACTTATTATATGTTTTGTGTCATTAAAGTAATTGAAATAAATATTTGAATATATTATTACTCACACAATAGGAGTTTGATTCAATATATGTGCTAAAATTGCGCTGATTCCGTCATCATATGTGAAGGGGGCTAAACGGAACAGCCGTTTTGTGGCGGATTTTAAGGTGTCCTAGGGTCATAAAAATTACCGTATTTGTCTAACCCGAATAATCCAGTCGTTATATTACGCTCCCGCTGGTCGCTACATTAATGCCTGAATGCATTCATCGATTTTTTTCCGTCAACCAGAAGTACTCCAAAGCTATAAACTATGGGTACGAAATCATTCAAAATAAGGCGCGTAAAAATATTTCTGGCAAGTGCATGTATATTTTAGATTTCCCATATCCTGTTGGTAATACAGACGTTACGGGCGCTATTGGTGATACTTTGACTAAATAGAACATGAAATAAGTAAAATGAATGTAGATTTATTTTAGATTGATGGATTTTTATTTCCGATACACGCTTGTATAGGGAATTATACGAATAATTGTTTTATTATATTAGATTAGTTTATTTTTGCTTTTGAAAACGAATTTATTGGAAGAAAACGTCGTTAACGCACAATTTTCTCATGTAACGCGTTACAAAATATCCGTATGTCTTTTACATTTTTCTCAGTAAAAACCTAAAAATACGTTTTTCTGACCATTTTTTTTGTGGGACCGGAAGAAGATTCAGCGTGCTCTATGACCCCATTAACGATTTCCGATTAAAGCAATGCTTGAAGGAAAAAATCGGTAAGTTCATGGAAAGAAAAGAATGTAACGCTGAAGGGAAAACATCTGCATGCCAAATAACTAGTCCTACAATATAAGACTCCGATAGGCGCGATGTTTACTTTACATGGTTTAATTTTATTTTTCCTTTTTATTATTTTTTGTTATTTACTATTTTCTATTTATTTTTTTTATTTCTGATGTCCGTGCCTCGGAGTCTTATGTAGGAAGCCATATTTCCTTTAGCAAGTTCCCATCAAATTTCGATGGGAACTTTTGGACCATTTTACACTATTATAATAACATTTCATCATAGCTCAAACTGCACACGCTGGAATATATATGTTAAAAAAGAATAAAAATGCACTTACTTTTATATGTCAAGTCCGATTACCATGTTTTTTATTGTGATTTTGCCAAGCCCCCCTCTCGTCTGCAATGATGCGACATGTCATCCTCCGAGAGAATCCGAGTGAAAAACAAGTGAATCC
>MJUT01007523.1:821258-841941 GCA_002080005.1 Gigantidas platifrons
AAATTCAGAAATGAAGAACAATCCATCAAAACACACCCACGCCACCTCCATCCCGTAAGCAAACCCACGGTATGCAAACACAAATAAGGAAGAAGAAAAAATGAAAAAGAAGACACGAAACGTTCTTTTCAACGTTAATTATGTGTAACGTCAAGTGTCACCAACATCGCGCGTAACGTCACAACGAATGTGCTATTTCGCTCTACGATTGATTTAATTGCAGATAACTGTTTTTCTTTGAAATGGAAATCGTATTTTACTTCAATTGACGATAACGCTGTGTTGATCTCCATTTTTTCACCAGGTTTGTTTACAACGGAAGACGCATCTGCGCATTCTCAAAACAGAAAATAAATTTGATCGGTCTCCTCTAAATCAGAGGGGGTGACATATATCTATCATTGGTTGCCTTCAAGCCCACTGGAGGCTATCAGCCGATAGAGGGCGCTGAATTATTTGAGTTAGTATTTGTCATATTAGAAAAGAAATAATTCATGGCAGCCGTAGATTTGTGTACATTTAACCATGGTTTGGGCATTTATATTCGTATTTTATCCCTAGCTGGCGCTCGGGAAAAAATAATCGAATGAAATGAAAATGAAAATTGTATATGTATAATTTATTCTTTATACTTGTCAGAATGACAATTTCATAGCATTAATTTCAATGGATTATGGGTATGGTGTTTAACGCCACTGTCAATAATATTTCATTTCTATTGGAGTAGGAAACCACCGATGAACTCAGAGAAAATACGGTTGCAAATCGGATCCTTTAACGATTTCCTATTATACATCTTGGCAAAACGAAGTAAATATATGATATCTTCATATTCATATTCCATAATGTTATTTTTAATGAAATTCTCGCACTTCTGTGTTATAATGTCTATCTGTAGGTAATTAGCTGCTACAAACAAATCTTGAACAGAGTTGATATCTAAGGTGATTTTATCAGTGTAAGCAAACTGGATGATATTTCTTAGACTATTCTCATTCACAATAGATTCGTCTAATAGATAGCATCTTTTATTATCGTCAGTTACTTCATATTTAAACAGATGTTTGAAATAGTCTGATATTGAAGCCAGTACTAGTCTGTGTGCTTTGATAGAATGTGTTCCACAATATATGATGGCGTCACAGTACATCTCGTCCTTCCATGCTTGATACATGTTCTGTATAAGCATCTTTTGTAAACTATCATCCTTCAACTCCATTTGCTTGACTGCGATACCTGCAAAATGAAAATACAATATCAAAATGAAGTTTAAAGGGATACTAAGTTGAAGTCATTACTTCGAACGTTCTACGGTCGCCACCATAGCTTGGTATTTAAAGACCAAGAAGCTGTTAAGTGTCTTTCCTCTCTTCGTGACAAATATGTTATCGTTCCTGCGGACAAAGCTTCCAACAATATCGTGTTTGTATGTAAATCATATTACTACGAATGCCTAATCAAGGAATTAGGCATAAATAATAACGCCTCTGACTGGTAATACCACATACAAACCAACTTTTTTCAACAAAGAGGAAATCCTAGCTAACCACAGATCCTTCATGACCTCTTTAAGTATTCCCTTTGGTAAAGAGTCTGAGGATTTACCCTATTTGTATTGGATACCTAAACTCCATAAGACACCATACAAAGAAAGGTACATAGCGGGATCATCAACTTGTTCGACGAAAGAATTGTCTATTCACCTGACAAAGATTCTGTCTGCAGTAAAAGAGGGACAACAGAAATATTGTGAAACTGTTTGCTCGCGTAGAGGCATAAATCACATGTGGATTTTGAAAAACTCTAAAGATCTTTTGGATAACCTTAAATCAAGATCTTTCTCTCAGGTATCCTCCGTCAAAACTTTTGATTTTTCAACTCTATATACCATCCTACCGCATGACAAATTAGAAACCCACTTAAAAGAAACAATTCACAAAGCTTTCAGTCATAGAAACGATGGCTCAAAATTTGTTGTGTTAGGCTACAATTCCACAAATTTTTCAAACAAAATTCAGAAAGGTAAAACATGCTACTCTAAGGAACAAGTGATCAGTATGCTGGAGTTCCTCATCGATAACATATTTGTCTTCTTTGGAGGAACACTGTTTCAGCAGGTCGTCGGCATACCAATGGGTACGAATTGTGCCCCTCTTCTAGCCGATTTATTTTTATACTCATATGAGTCGGATTTTCTTCAAAAGCTTGTAAAAGATAAGAAGATTAATGAAGCTCGAGCCTTTAATTTCACATACAGGTATATTGATGACGTTTTATCTATCAATAATTCTAGATTTGCAGAATTTCTTCCATTGATATATCCTCCAGAGCCGGAATTTAAAGAAACCACAGATACAGCTTCGTCCTCATCATTTTTGGACTTGTACCTCGCATTTGACGACAGTGGTCAACTAAGTAATAAAATTTATGATAAACGGGAAGACTTCAATTTTAAAATTATAAATTTTCCAAATATGTACAGCAATATACCAGCTTCTCCTGCATATGGTGTTTATATCTCGATTCGCTATGCAAGGGTCAGTAGCAACTATTCTGATTTCTTGAAACGTCATCTTTATCTGAGAAACAGACTACTGGACCAGTGCTATTAAAAGATTCGCCTTATTCGATCTCTTAAAAAGATTATTTTCCGATACTTTAAACATATTTATTGTCAAACAAATACAGACAATGGATTAGACACAAATTATAAACTTACGAGGTCTTCTCCGTATATTCCGATACAAAGATCTTGTCGAAATATATTATGTCTCTGCAGAGAATGGTGAACGATGGATTTTCATAAAGTGAAAATGTATAAAGATAAGGAAGTCAACAACAATGTCAAAGAAATTTTTTTGTCAATGTGTGACGTAAGAGTGTTTTTGACATTTACTTTCGTAGTTAAAATACTTCAGGGGACTCGTGGTTGTTGATGGAGATGGTTCACGATAGACGTTCCAACCTCCTCACTGAATTAAGTACTGCGTTGACTACTTTTTTACCTATTTTCTTCCAGTATTGTTATAAATACTGTTATAGTGACAGTCGGAACGTTTGAACCGTAATGAAAGCGGGAGGTTTGGCGCCGTAAAATCTGATTCAACCCACCATTTCTTTGGAAATGTCTGTACCAAGTCAGGGTCATTACGATTTTCCCATTTTTGTTGTTGTTGACTGATTTTGTCTGTTTATATACTTATTAGTTTTGACTTTCCCTTTGGAAAATTGTTCGGAGTTCGGTAATTTTGTTATTACCCTTATTTACCGTTACGATGACAATTGCACGTACATGTTCCGTTTGTCGTAATCACGACTCGACCATTTCTTAATTCATGGCTTACCACCTGGTTTATTACAAGAGTAACACGGTGAGTGCCACTTGTGGAGCAGGAACTGTTTACTCTTTTACGGAGCACCTGAGTTCACTCTCGGGTTTTAGTGAGGTTCGTGTTGCTAGATCTTTAATAGTTTTTTGTGTAGTGTATTGGACAGTCGCTCGTGGCAGGGAATTACCACACCCCTTTTCTTTAACTTTCTGTTTGCATATTTATTTTCAATAAAATTTCTTTATTTCTTTATTATTTCATAGCTTTTTCCTTATTTAGTTAAAATAAGGAAAAACAGATGAAAATAAATATGTAAACAGAAAGTTTAAAAAGGGGTTGTAATTCCGTGCCACGAGCGCCTGTGGTGTATTGTAGATCATTGTTTGCCCTTTTTTCTTTCGGTCATTGTATTGTCTGTCCTTCGATTTATGGCTTCTGAAAACCCCTCTGGTATCTTCTTACGTTTTCTGTGTGATACCAATAACGGCTTCTGGTAGCCGCTTTTCTGTATCGAAAATAATGCGTCAGATCTTTATTTTCGACGTATCAGAAAAAGTGAGTACATTTACATATAGAATTGAAACTAGATGTCATTTACATTGAGAATGACATAATCAAAGAGAGTCGTCCTAATCCTAAAGCCGTGTGATATGCTACAACAGAGTGGAGACACGATATTGGTGGGTTAAATGGTTTCATTTACTAGAAAGTTCTAGTTTATTACTCTCTGAGCATTAGGCCTAATCTACCGTGGTTATTATCGTTGAATAATATATCATCGTGTCCAGGTTCAGCCTGTTTGAAACCCGATATATTGAGTTTTTAGCAGACTCGTTATCGTCCATACAAAAATTTAGTCAAATCACATATTTTTCCTAACAATTTACTTCGAATTTCTACAATATGGCGTTCTAATCTGTGTCATGATTTCGATGAAATAATTTTACTGGATCATATACACAAACAAAATAGATAGAAAATGAACTAAAACTTACAATATTAATTTCCACCAATGTTATCCCACAATAATTCAGACTTAAATGTCGTAATATTTGTTTTTAAATCAGGAAGTTTAACAAAAGAATAATAAGATCCTATCCCATGTTTTATTGTTTAAAAAACATGTACCCATGACTTGCATATTTAAAAGGACACGTCCATTCATAATGTAGGGGGAGACAATCAGAATGAAAATACCCGAAGATATAGCTTGTAAAAAACATGATGGATAAATTACAGGTCAAGTTGGTGCTTGAGGTATCTGACTTATATTGTTCCAGAGTTATGTCCCTTAATTGTGTGTAAATGATATTTTTATTGGTTACTGGACATTATCTTAAGTTTCTGATAACTGATTTGACTAAAATTTTGCAGTTACATTTAGATTTAAATTTCTGGTCGTGTGATTTTGAGGTAAATGACTCATGTTGCTAGAATTATTCCCTTTTGACGTAGATTTGTTTCTGACCTCTATCACCGACTGTTACCGAACTTGACAAAGAGTAAAAGAACAACGGGTGTCTTTTAAGAAACAGGAAGTGTTTACATTCATGAGCACCTGCGTTCACCCCGTGTTTTGCTGGGGTTCGTGTTACTCGTCATTTTAGTTTTATGTGTTGTGCTTTTGTTTTATTTGTCTTCGTTCTATGTCTTGCACGTGTCCATTCTTGTTTGTGCATGGTTCTCTCTAACATTAATATCATCCAGTAGCTCTTAAAATCCACCCACTCCTTTCAAGCCCTACTTTCACTGCACCAGTACAAATCGAATTCACTAATGTTTGAATGTAACATGAATATAGCTTGTGTACCTTGTTTTCTCTAAAGTTGAGACTATGTCTTTAATCTCTGAGGGCAAACCCTGTCGAACAAGGGTTGGTTGCCTAGTGGTTATGACGAAATCCTTTTAGGATTGCGACTATCCTTCAATACCTAGGTATTGGTTCGAACACAGCTCATCTCGAGGTGTTTGACTTGTATGTTATCAAGTTTTTATCGTTGGTTTCCTACTAGTCCCAACGATACATGTGAAATACGTACTTTCAACTTGGAAATCGCAAGAGTGAGTGAGTGAGTGAGTGACTCTACAATTGTTCAGCTATATCAATCATGGTGAGAACAAGTTAATTTCTTATGAAATGATGATGAGGTCCACTTTGTACTAGACCAACATGCTTAGTTGGATTTTGATAGTGTTAGCCCACCGAGACAACAGTTTACAGATAGACATGTCTCCCACTCGGACACATTATTCTAATTCCGAGTCCACCAGTATTTGGGCTTTCCCCCTAAATACTGCATGTTTAACGGAGAAGCAACAAATACACATTTTATAGTCCTTGGTTTAAGCCGATTGGGGTCCAAACCCATGGTCTACAGCACTCGAGGCGAGCAAGCTAACCATTACACCACCTAATAAAATTTATCTGGTTTCCGATTCATGTAGAGTGAACTGTAAGAAGCGGCAACAGTATAAGTACCTCATGCCAGCAATTTCCTAAAGCGAAACACAAACCAGATTACTTGCTTGGACAAAGAAATCAGTATTTTATTCCCTCCAAATTTTATAAAAATATCTCTTTGAAAACTACAGTTAAATTATTTATTATTATTTTCTTTGCATCCTTCAATGGCAATATATTTTTCTCCATTTAAAAGTTGGTGACAAACTTTTTTTTTCTTCAGAAAACATATAGTCCCCCCCCCCCAAGTTAAATTAAGGAATAACACTACTGTATTTGAAGAGTTGGAGGTGTGAATTGTGGATTTGACGGTCGCAAATGCCGTTTTACTGGCGACGCGAAGCGGAGCCACTAAAACAGATATTTGCGACCGTCAAATCCACAATTGACACCGACAACTCTTCAAATACAGTACTGTTATTCCTATTCTTATGAAATTGTCCCAATGTGTACACACTAGTTTGAAAACATACAAATAAATGACGAAATATATGCACTTTTCAAATTCCTTCCGCTAAAAAAATAGTAACGTAGTTGTTTAAGGATCCGCCATCTCGAAAATGTGAAATCCTACATGTCATATGTACAACAATTTACAAAAATAATTAAAATGCCTACCTTGAAAACTTATTTAGTTAAATTCTATCTAAATTGAAGCGTACACGAAGCCAAATCACGTCTGATCTTTACATTTTAAACTGGAAGTTTTCATATGACGTCACGTTGTTTATGTGCCAAAGTCGTTCGACAATATTTCCAGGAATTTTAATTTTTTGTGATTTTTAGACCCAAGGATATGCAAGAATACATTTTTATGTTCAGTATTGCATTAGAATGGAGAGTAAACTCGATTTGCGACAATCAAAGACTCCAATTGATGCCGTGAAATTTTCAAATACAATACATTTATCTCCTAAATAGGTCGTCAGCGTCAAATTCATAGTCGGAAATTATCTGGGTCAGCCATATCGTTTACAAACAAGTGCATTCGGCGTAGGAATATACCATTCCTTCAGGCCTGTCAACTGCAGATTTGACGGCCCTCGATAGCCAATGAAAATACGCGTTACATTATAATTGTATTAGAATTGACGTTCCCTAACTAATGATTATTCAATCTCGTCATTAAAAATATTAACCTAACCTATGAAATACACAACACGGCAATATGTGATAAATGGAAAAAAACTAAGTGTATGTAAACTTTTCTTTAGTTTAATCATAAAACAATGCATCAACATTTTATACATGAAAAACATGGCTAATACGTTCTATTTTGAACACTATTAAAATAAAAACTATCATTTTAAAGTCAAAATTTCTCAGATAACGAGTATTCTCTGTTTAAACTTTTCTTTAGTTTACTCATAAACCAAAGCATCAACATTATTGATTTTTCTCTCTCGTATGGAATACACAGCACAAGCAATAGGTGAGAGACGTCGTCTGCTGTGCACAATTTAAATAGAAAGCACATAGGTGAGCGAAATTATTGATTGTCTGTCGTGGCACTTCTTCAATGAAGTTTCTGTCACCGAACTTCTTCCATGAATCCTTGGAAGTACCTTGTTAGCCAATCAAAATTCTACTTGCCACGAGAACATCAGATAATTGTCGTTCCCTAACTAATGATTATTCAAGCTCGTCATTAAAAATATTAACCTAACCAGTAGTGCTCGACATGGGAGGTCAAATAAAAAAAAAGAAAGAATTTGGTGTGATATTAATTATTCGAAGCTATCGAATAAAAAGGTGTGTTTTAAACCAGATATGCGTACTATGGAGGACTAATTCATTTTATTGAAAACTAAGGGTTCTTAGACCTTAGTCCTTGGCAAACAATTGATTGTATGGAGACAGACAGGTTTTTCTTACAAGCTATATCTTCAGGTATTTTCATTCCGATTGTCTCCCCCTACATTATGAATGACATGTCCTTTTAAATATGCAAGTCATGGGTACATGTTTTTTAAACAATAAAACATGGGATAGGATCTTATTATTCTCTTGTTAAACTTCCTGATTTAAAAACAAATATTACGACATTTAAGTCTGAATTATTGTGGGATAACATTGGTGGAAATTAATATTGTAAGTTTTAGTTCATTTTCTATCTATTTTGTTTGTGTATATGATCCTGTAAAATTATTTAATCGAAATCATGACACAGATTAGAACGCCATATTGTAGAAATTCGAAGTAAAATGTTAGGAAAAATATGTGATTTGACTGACTTTTTGGTTGAAAGATAACGAGTCTGCTAAAACTCAATATATCGGATTTCAAAGAGGCTGAACCTGGACACGATGATATATTATTTAACGATAATATCCACGGAAAATTAGGCCTAATGCCCAGAGAGTAATAAAATAGAACTTTCTAGTAAATGAAACCATTTAACCCACCAATATCGTTGTAGCATATCACACGGCTTTAGGATTGGGATGACCCTCTTTGATTATTACATTATCAATGTAAAGTGACATCTAGTTTCATTTCTATATGTAATTGTACTCAATTTTCCCTGATACGTCGAAAATAAAGATCTGACGCTTTATTTGCGGTATATCAGAAAAAAAGCTACCAGAAGCCGTTATTAGTACCACACAGAAAACATAAGAAGGCTTATAAGATACCAAAGGGGTTTTCAGAAGCCGTAAATCGAAGGACAGACAATACAATGACCCAAAGAAAAAGGGGCAAGCAATTATCTACAATATACCACAGGTGCTCGTGGCACGGAAATACCACCCCTTTTTAAACTTTCTGTTTGCATATTTATTTTCATCTCTTTTTCCTTATTTTAACTAATTAAGGAAAAAGTTATGAAATAATAAAGAAATAAAGAAATTTTATGAAAATAAATATGCAAACAGAAAGTTAAAAAAGGGGTGTGGTAATTCCGTGCCACGAGCGATTGTCCACTACACAGAAAAGTAAAGATCTAGCAACGCGAACCTCACTGAAACCCGAGAGTGAACTCAGGTGCTCCGTAAAAGAGTAAACAGTTCCTGCTCCACAAATGGAACTCATCGTGTTACTCTTGTAATAAACCAGGTTGTAAACCATGAATTAAGAAATGGTCGAGTCGTGATTACGACAAACGGAACTTGTACGTTGTCATCGTAACGGTAAACCAAGTTATGGTGGTGACCATAAAACTCTCCAAGTAATGACTTCAACTTAATATTCCTTCAAGCTTCATTTTGATATTGTATTTTCATTTTGCAGGTATCACAGTCAAGCAATGGCGTTGAAGGATGGTATTTTACAAAAGATGTTTATACAGAACATGTATCAAGCATGGAAGGACGAGATGTACTGTGACGCCATCATAAATTGTGGAACATCAAAGCCCATAGACTAGTACTGGCCTCAATATCAGATTATTTCAAACTTCTGTTTAAATATGAAGTAACTGACGATAATAATACAAGATGCTATCTGTTGGACGACTCTATTGTGAATGAGAATTGTCTTAGAAATATCATTCAGTTTGCTTACACTGGTGAAATTACTTTAGATATCAACTCTGTTCAAGATTTGTTAGTAGCAGCTAATTACCTACAGATACACATTATAACACAGAAGTGCGAGAATTTCATAAGAAATAACATTATGAAATAAACAAAAAAATGGTTAGTTGCCAAAAAATTTAACCTGATTTGTTTACAAGAAACACACTGTGTAAACAATGATATTGATCGATGGAAATCTGAATGGAAAAATCACGGGGGTGGAGATAGTAATTGGAATTGTGGTTCAAAAGAATCAAGAGGTGTAGCAATTTTGCTCAGTAAATTTTTTTCCAATGAAGTTAAATTTACATTTTCTGATAATATTGGTTGAGTTATGAAGTGCGAAATAAAAACGGAAACGGCTATTTTTCATATTTCCAATATTTACGCCCCGAATCTACCGACCGACAGAAAAAAACCTATTTGAATCGCTTCAGAAATCTATTGGAAACCAAAATGATGATAGTTTACAACATTATGAAATAATTTTGGGAGATTTTAATTGTGTGCTGGACAAAACAATAGATAAATGCCCTCCACATCGTACTGAAGATAGTGGGTTAAATGAATTTAAATTACTCATGCTCCGACATGATTTATTTGATATATGGAGAAATAATAATCCAAAAACTAAGCGATTCAGCTTTCACAGGGGAAAAACAAAATCCCGTATAGATTATATTATATGCTCCAACAGCCTTAGCAGTAAACTACTCGACTCAAAAATAAAGCACTTTCCCTTTAGCGACCATGATATTTGCACAGTTAAAGTAAAACTGGAAGACATTGAGAGGGGTCCAGGTATATGGGTCATGAATTTGAATACTATTAAGTCGGAAACGTTTATTTCGGTCTTTAATACTTGCTGGTCTACATGGAAAAATCAAATTAACCGCTTTGAAACTATTCAAGAATGGTGGAAAGTTGCGAAAACTAAAATAAATTTTTTGACAATTGATATAAGTAAACAAATAAATAAGGGTAAAAATAAAAGTAACATTGAAAATTTGGAGAAAAATTAGAACATATTAAATTAAACAACGATAATAATACTGTTACGAATAATAAAATAGAATAAATTGAACGAATTATAAATACTTATTATACAAATAGGACTGAAGACGCAAAAATTCGTTCGAGGATTAAATGGACAGAGGAAGGGGAAAAATCTACACGTTATTTTTTTGACCTCGAAAAAAAAAAACGTGGACAAGATAAATTGTGGAATAGAATAAAAACATCAGAAGGTCATTACAAATATGATATTGATTCAATAATAAATGAACAAGTAAACTTTTACTCTAAGTTATTTACATCAGAAGGTTATTCTGTAACTCAAATATTACTTTCCAAAACAAACCAATATGCTTCGCATCCTTTGTTAAAAGTAATATTAAAACAATAAAAGATATCTGGTCCACAATCGAAAATGATTTTAAGAATTGCAACTCCTTGAATGATAAAAGAAATTGTATTTAAGAATATGCTAGAATTTAAAAAGCCGTTCCAAAAGAATTTGTAAAAATTGTACAAGGTGAAATAGCAGTCGATCTTAATTCAAATAGGGGGCACTTTCTAAAACTGAATAGGGACCTTTATTTATACGACAAAATGGAAAAATAATATTACCCTTTCAACTAGAATTGAAATCTATTCATCAAATTATTAATAAGAAAATTAAACCAATATGTCAAATAAAATGGGAAGCCCTTTATGGAGAAGATATTAATTGGGAACAAGTTTGGTCAAAATTAAAACAGGTTCACGTGTCAAACAAAATTAAAGAATTTCAATGGAAATGTATTCATAACATTATCTATACGGAAAACAGACTTCAAAAAATGAATATGTCAAACGGTAAATGTCATCTATAACAAGTAGATAACAATAATGAAACTCTGCAACATTTATTTTTTTCAGTGCCCTTCTGCAAAAATTATAATGAAAGAGATGGAAGATTTGTTAAACAACTTTGATTTGGAAATACCTCGAAAATTTAGAGAAAAAGACATTATGCTAGGCTATCACGAAGGAGATAACCTGGATATTATAAACATCATAATATATATTTTTAAGTGGGAATTGTGGAAAATTCGTAACAGAATTAAACACAACGGAATTAATTTGGGATATCAAGTTATTAGAATTACTTGGAGAAGAAATTTTCATAATAATCTAGATTTTTTTTTGCTAAAAACAAACATTTTAAATAATATAGAAAAGGACAAATTAACGATTATCAGAAAAAAATAAATGAATAACTTACCTCATGCTTTCCGCATGACCAATTTATCAACATTTATTCTCTGTGTGTAATGATTTATAAATATGTGATGATTTTTATTGTGTAAGGTACATGTCTAACCCTGTGCATGTTATCTTTTGTTGTAAAACAGGGACCCTTGGTTGAACCTGTACGACCAAGGTGCATTGTTAACAGGTAATGATGAATAAATGTATATGATTATTAAAAAAAAAAAAACAAAAAAAAAAAAACATTATGAAATATGAAAATGAAGAAATCATACATTTACTTCATTTTGCCAACATGTATGACGTGAAATCGTTAATGGATCTGATTTGCAACCGTATTTCCGAGAACTTTTATACTATTACTCAGGAGAGAGCTTTCTTTCGCTTAAAACCTGTAGACATAAAATCGTTGCTTATGAATATAAATTTGTCCGTGCTCGTACATGGAATACCTGTAATACATCCGGAGGTTGAAATCCTCAAACTTGTGGGTTCTATCTCAGTAAAAATAGCGACTTGTGTGAACCAGGCGTTATATCAGATCTTGTGGAGGAAATACATTTCAATGAAATTAAAAATCCTGATCATTTGAAGTCAATAATTGTTTCCTTTCCTATTTTGGATTGTCCTAAATTCCAGGAAATCTTATGACTGCAACAAATTCGCAATTTGAATACAGAAGTTTATATTGAAAAACCCCTTTGTCCGATTAATAAAGAGAAACGAAGAAAATTCTCAAACTTTAATAAACGTCTAAAATATGGAAGACAGTATTGTAGTCAAATGGGACACGGCAATTCAAAATCACCTGAAACAGTATATATGGATAGTGACACAGCGGATCGTCCTGCAAAGTTTACAATATGGGTGACAAAAACTCGATGTAACGGCGATATCATTAGCGGAATAACTATTGAATATCTAAATGGGAGAAATGTTATGTTTGGGAAGGAACGGAAAGATTCAAGTCAAAATTCAGTACACACATTTACCCTCGATGATAATGAATTTATAACAAAAGTTATATTAAGAACAACCCACCATCTTTACAAAATCACATTCTTTAGTAATTTTGAAAAAACATATGGACCTTATGGCGGTAATAATGGAAATGACCAAGTAGAGGGTCCTCCTGGAAATAATGGTTATCTTCACTCATTGTTCGCAAAAGATACCCTTAACGGAGTTGGGCTACGTTGTTTGAGACTGTTGTGGGTATATTTTTCATCAGATGACGTTGCAGGCGATGATGATATGTATGATGTCCCAGACTTATTTCTTCTGAATATCTAGATGTTTACTTAACACACTAATACATGTAGCACCAATTGCTATCTGAATTAGTTCAATATTATCTTCCGATACAATCCAGAATCATAATAAGAAGTGAAAATAGTTTTAATCTACCATTTTCTTGAACAAGCTATTTTTATTACAGCTTTTTCACTTGCACTATGTACAGTGAATCTTCCATAAACTGGCCACACACCAGACTTTAAAAAAAATCCACCGGTCTTAAGGGGTGTCAGGTTTGTCGATATTTCATAATTTTGCAGAATTATCTCCCTTTTAGTACAGTGCCTGTACTACTGTACTAAGCTAGGAAGTAAGCGGTTATTATATATATATGTCGTGTACAAGTTGTGATTTTGTACATGTTATAACATGTACAAAATAATTGTATATGTTATAACTTGAACAATGCAAAAATACAAGTTATACCATGTACAATTTTCTTGTACATGTTATAACTTGTACAAAATTGCAACATGTACACGACTTATATATATAGAGAAGCCTAGAAGATTGTACAACGATACCGATAAAGATGTTACAAAAAATATATTGACAAAATATTCGATCAACAAATTTTGTCAATATATTTTTTGTAACATATATATATGGGAATCTACCAACCAGATAACTTAATGAGTAACGGATCGTCAAGACATGACGATGCAGCACAAACAAAATAAATGATAGAAGTCTAGAAGATTGTACAACGATACCGATATATATATATATATATCGATTGGATTTTGAACTGTTCCTACAGTGTGATATTTTATTTCATTTTATTTCATACTTTACCTGTGTATGTATGGTTCACTGATTTAAATGATGTATTATGATGTATTGCACTCTTTGTTATTTATATTACAAATAAAATAAATGAAAATTGTATTAAATTTAAGGGATTATGGGTATAGTGCTTAACGCCACTTTCAACAATATTTCAGTTTTATTTGTGTAGGAAAATGAGGAATACAGAGAAAACAATCAACCTGCAACAAGTCATAGACAAACTTTATCGAATAATTAATGTTGTATTGAGTATACATTGGCATCAGCGGGATTCAAACTCACAACATTAATGGTGATAGGCACTGATTACACAGGTTGTTCTTAATCCAACTCCCATACATTCACAAGCAATTAAAACAATAGCACATGGATCTATCTACATGTGTAAAATAAATAGAACACAAGCACAATGTAACTATGAAATAAAACTGTCCATAGATGATTGGGTAGTGTTTCTTTACCACAAGGATATCTAACTAAAATGATATAATAAAAACATAGCTATCTATAATTTAGTGCACATGTGGCGACGCGTTTCTGGAATAACCATCTCCATGTATGCCCAAAGTCAAAATATTGAAAAGCCAAATAATTTAAAAGTCTTTGGGGGCAAACAAAATCAAAGGGCCAAAACAAGATATCCAAAATCAGTTACGGGCATCTATGTCTGAGGGAAGACATACATGTACTGTCGTCGGCTGGTGAATACGACAGACGTGCTGGTGTGTTTCCTCTAATGACATGAACAGTGTTAGTAGAGATAGAACAGCTGTAATCACGCCATTACCGTTGTCAACGGCATTGTCGTGGCTATCTTGTATTTCATCTGTATGGTAATGTCCGACAAGGTTTTTTCACAATCGTATCTGATCTTCTGTTGGGATAGCACTGTGGAAGTTGGTATCAAGTTGATTTGGCATTTCACGGAGATCACTGGTAGGACATATCAACATAATATCATATTATCATTATCGTTGTCGTTGTTATCGGCACCGTCTGGTTCAGCATTAGGTAGAAAGTGGGCGAATACAAAGCGTTCCTGAATGATGGTGTCTTTTACGTTTTTCCACGCTCATGATACCCAGTAGATGCCGCCCAGTAAGGTAATGTGTATTCACAGTTGCGAAGTTGACTTTGTTTGATCAAATGTTAATAGTACATGTAGAGACTGCATCATGATTTTGTAATGTGTCTAGATATCCTGGTCGAGTGTGGCTGCATTATGAATGTTGTATTGGTTGGTACGAATTGGAATGTAAAGTTGCTGGTGTTAGCTTCATGTGAGTGTGACCAGGTGTTATCAAATAACATCAGCATGTGTGGGTGTTGTAATCTGACTAATGAGTTGACGACTCATTCATGTCCCATTCTAGGGGTAAGCGAGTTGTGCTTCTGATATACTCACGTACAAAATGCAGATGCACTTACCGAAGGGGTAATATCTTGAATTGGAGAAACTAGGTTATATTTTTATATAATAGGGACGATCCTAATGAAGGGGTGATTGCATTCAACATCGATTGTTGCAGTTGCGATTCGGCGTTCACTTGATAGGTAATGTAAAAATATTGAGTTTTCCGGCGAGTTTTCACAAGATTGATCTGGAACGGAGATTACAAAAGCACTACTACTTTTCTGGCTAACTGATTCAGGCAACCACTGTCCATCACCACAATTACCGACTTAAAAGTTTAGGGTAGTGCTGAAATAATAGATGGTTAGAATTGCTTGCTTTTATCAACAGCACATTGATATGTCGTTTCTGAAGATGTGATGAACATATTTGTGAGACAGTCTGTCCCATAAAACACCACAACTTCTTTGGGATAAAGGTACACTGGGAGGTTAAGAGGGATAGATAGGCATCTGCGTAAAGAGTTAGATTGACTGAGAGGTTAAGGGGACGGATATAGATCATTCATGAGTATCCTCCCTGATTAATAAACACTTTAATAAGGATAAGGGGAACTAACTTAGTAATAGGGATCATTGTTTCATACTCTGAGAAGTTGGATCCCAGTGTAGTTTTAGATATAATTGAAGAGGAGTCACTGGCAAACTTTATCACATAATGTTATATCGAGTGCACCTCGCCATAAACTCACAACTCTAAATCCATCTACGACACGATCACGACCACGACGTCCCGACAATTATAGTTCATTTCCTACAATCCCAGTTTGGGAAAAATAACCCAGTTTTTAAATCCTTGCTACAAATAACCACATATTTGTGGGTTTTATGTCTATAAGAGAACTAAGATTTCTGTTAAAAAATCGACCATCACTCCAACAGAACTACATTTTTCTGTCTCAAGCGTGAGATCCTCAGAGGTTTCAACTTTTGTCAGTGTAATGAGACAACCAGTTGCAAATAGCATCCATAGAAGAGGATTTCTACATACGTTTGTTGTTGTTCCAACGAAAAGAGCAGGAATGGAATCTGTCCTGTACATTTTGAACACTGCCTCCTTATTTCAAAATTGAAATCAACAGGTTAATCAGAGCTTCTATCCTGACTGGAATGTGACATCTTTATTGGACCTTTCCAATATCCACACAGGAATGTAATCAGCAACAGACCTTTCCATTTTTAACACCTACCTACTGGCTCCTCATTTCAAATATGAAACCAACAGGTCAATCAGAGCCTCTATCCTTCAAATGACAACACTGCTACAGTTTCTACCTTCACTTAATGCATGAACAACAAGATGTTTACCAATGTGGTACAGGTATTCTAATAATTGTGAAGAAACAACTTTCTTCAGGGAAGATTGTATTTCTACCTCTGGGTTTCCTAATTTCATGGAAGAAGATGGTTCCATCTCGTGAGTTCATCTTACATGTGGACATTAAGGGACACATTTCTTCTTGCTACCCCCCCCCCCATTGTTGTACCATTAGGACGACTTCATTATTCGCGGCTGTCGAATCAAAAGGTATGCTTTAAACCACAGATACGAACTATGGCGAACTAATTCATTTTGTTGAAAACTAACAATTCGCGTCTCTTTTCCAAGGGTTCTTAGATCTTAGTTCTTGTCAAATATTTAATTGCATTGACAGCCAGGTTTTTTTTACAAGCTATATCTTAAGGTATTTTCATTCTAAATGTCTCCCCCTACATTATGAATGACGTGTCCTTTTAATATGTAAGTCATGGGTACATATGTTTTAAATATTAAAACGTGGGATAGGTTCTTCTTATTTTCTTGTTAAACTTCCTGATTTAAAAACAAATATTATGACATTCAAGTCTGATTTATTGTGGGATAACATTGGTGGAAATTAATATTGTAAGTTTTAGTTCATTTTCTATCTATTTTGATTGTGTATATGGTCCAGTAAAATTATTTCATCAGACTAGAACGCCATATTTTAGAAATTAGAAGTAAAATTGTAGAAAAAATATGTGATTTGACTGAATTTTGGTTGAAAGATAACGAGTCTGCTAAAAATCAATATATTGGCTTTGAAACAGGCTGAACCTGGACACGATGATATATCCACGATAATATCTAGGGTAAATTATAGGGCTAATGCTCAGAGAGTAATAGAATATAACTTTATGTCATTCTCAATGTGAAATGATATCTATTTTCAATTCAAAATGTAATTGTACCCATGTGTTTCGTGATACGTCGAAAATTAAGTTCTGACGCTATATTTACGGTTTATATATTACTTGTATATGCCTTCAACCCTTCGGGGTAAAATTGAGCATTGAATAAAGTTAAGTTATAAATCACTTCCAAATCACTTCCCCACAATGAAAACACCTCCATCGAGGAGGAACCCCTTGGTGACGTGCTGGGTAGGTATGTATGTGAGCCATGAAAACGTCATCAATACACAGGACAACAAAAGTTTACACAATATAAGTATAGCAGGTTGTAAACAATTGTGTATTTTCAGAATACGGTATTGCAATCTTTTAATACTCACAAAGGAAAAGGAAACAGATTATGTTTCTTATTGGGAAATATCATCATGATTACGCGATACAGTGTTACCTGATATCTATATAAAATTTTTACATAGCCATGCATATTTCATTTGCATTCATGATACAAGTACATAGATAACAAAAAAAACTTCCGTAATATAAATGTGATCTTACCTGTATATTACACAACCCTTTTTTCTTAAAACATGTCTGAACCTATGGCAGTCGATACATTACTGGTTGAATATTTCCAATACATTCAAATCAAAACATCTGTATTTATATCGATAGTTTTCATATAAATTGAATATTTGAATATACTCATACACAAAAACGTGTGTAGAAAAATAAAATGACAAAATGTTTACCGGTCACAGACTTATGATTCAACATTTTATTTAAAAAACATATTCACGAAGGTTATTTACAAAGTAAAATGTTTCCCAAGTTTATCATATAATGTATTTCCATATCCAGTGAGTAAGTAACCAGATGTTTTCACTACTTCAGTGTCTTTTGTCAAGTAGGTTTTATTATTTTTCTTCCTTTATTTTTGAGAAATGTGGTTGCCTCTGGATCTACTCGATTGGTATACAAGCAGTAACTTGTTTCCTCTATTCGTATACGAGGAGTAGTAAAAATTATATTCAGAGTAGTGTTTTTCATGTGTTTTGTGAAATGATTTTTCTATATCACGCTACAAAGAGGAGCTCTGTATTGTAGTATATGTTGTAAATGTATTTTCTCTACCACGCCCATATATAACTTAAATATTAACCGAACACCTATATACTGTCTCCTTATTTCAAAATTGAAACCAACATTTCAATCAGAGCTTCTATCCTGACTGGAATGTCGGACATCTTTATTGGACCTTTCCAATATCCACACAGGAATGGAATCAGTAACAGACCTGTCCATTTTGAACACCTACCTACTGACCCCTCATTTCAAATTTGAAACCAGCAGGTCAATCAGAGTTTCTATCCTTCCAATAACCACACCACTGCTACAGTGTCTACCTTCAGTTAATGCATGAACAACAAGATGGTACAGATGGTCTAATCATTTTGAAGAAACAACTTATTTCACGGCAGATTGTATTTCTACATCTGGGTTTTCTATTGTCATGGAAGAAGATGGTTCCATCTCGTGAGTTCATCTTTCATGCGAACATTAAGGGGCACATTTCTTCTTGCTACTACCCATTGTTGTACCATTAGGACGACTTCAGTATTCGCGGCTATCGAATCAAATGGTGTGTTTTAAACCACATATACGAACTATGGAGGGTTCTTAAACCTTAGTCCTTGGCAAATAATTGATTGCATGGAGACAGCCAGGTTTTTTGTACATGAGATATCTTGAGGTATGTTCATTCCGATTGTCTTCCCCTACAATATGAATGATATGTCCTTTTAATATGCAAGTCATGGGTATATATTTTTTTAAGGATATGATCTTATTATTCTCTTGTTAAACTTCCTGATTTAAAAACAAATATTACGACAAGTCTGAATCTATTTTGTTTGTGTATATGATCCAGTAATCATAGCACATACTAGAACTAGAAATTTTAGGAAAAATATGTGATTTGACTGAATTTTTGGTTGAAAGATAACAAGTCTATTAAAAACTCAATATATCGGTTTCAAATAGGCTGAATCTGGACACGATAATATCCACGGTAGATCAGGTCTAATGCTCAGAGAGTAATAACATAGAACTTTCTAGTAAAATAAACCATTTAACCCACATATCTCGTGTCTCCACCCTGTTGTAGCATACCACACTGCATTAGGAGTGGGATGATCCTCTTTGATTATGTCATTATCAATTTGAAATGGCATCTATTTTCAATTCAATATGTAATTGTACCCACTGTTTTCGTGATACGTCGAAAATAAAGATCTGACGCTTTATTTGCAGTATATCTGAAGATTAATTTATACCACACAGAAAACATAAGAAGAGTTTTAAGATCCCAAAGGGGTAATCAGAAGCCATATATCGAAGGACAGACAATACAATGACTGAAAGAAAAAAGGGCAAAAGGGCGAAAACAATTATCTACAATACACCACAGGTGCCCGTGGCACGGAATTACCACCGCTCTTTAAACTTTCTGTTTACATATTTATTTTCCATAAAATTTCTTATTTCTTCTTATTTCATCTCTAACTTGTTCGTGTCCACATTAATACAATCTTATGTTGACAGCAACTTACACGTGTCGACCCTATATATATATATATATATATATTATATATTATAAGCTCATTAGATTATATATATACAAATGTAAATTCTTATTGTCCCCCGACGCTTCGTCGAAGGGGACTATAGAAATGGGTTTCGTCCGTCCGTCCGTTCGTCCGTGTGCTTGGTTTCCAGATGATAACTTGTGAATGAAAAGTCAGATTGAAGCTAGGTTTGGTATGTAAGTGTATCTTATGAATATCTAGGTCAAGTTCGATAATGACAATTTTTCGATAATTTTTACTAGAGTTGTGCCTCTTTTTATACCTCAAAATTGCTAAATATTTGGTTTCCAGATGATAACTTGGGAACAAATAGTCAGATTGAAACTAGGTTTGGTATGTAAGTGTATCTCATGATTATCTAGGTCAAGTTCGATAGCAATCATTTTTCGACAATTCTTACCAGAGTTACATCCCTTTTTATACTTCGTCCGTGTGTCCCGAATTGGTTTCCATATGATAACTTGTGAATGAAAAGTCAAATTGAAGCTAGGTGTGGCATGTAAGTGTATCTCATGAATATCTAGGTCAAGTTCGATAATGACAATTTTTCGACAATTTTTACTAGAGTTGTGCCCCTTTTTATACCTCAAAATTGCTAAATATTTGGTTTCCAGATGATAACTTGGGAACAAATAGTCAGATTGAAACTAGGTTTGGTATGTAAGTGTATCTCATGAATATCTAGGTCAAGTGCGATAGCGGTTATTTTTCGACACATCTTACCAGAGTTACATCCCTTTTTATACTTCAAAATTGCTAATATTTTGGTTTCCAAATTATAACTTGTGAACAAAAAGTCAGATTGAAACAAGGTTTGGTATGTAA
>MJUT01007523.1:842113-855429 GCA_002080005.1 Gigantidas platifrons
AATTTAATCTTACGATATAACCTTGGCGTCAGCGGACCAGTGGCCAACGGCCTTTTATTTATTTATTTCTTATCTTGAAATAATTCCACCGACAGAGAAGGGCCGGGTGGCTCAATGAGTTAGGTAGTTGGATTATCTAACAACTCATACAAGCCTATCACCAATACGGCGTGGGTTCGTTTTGTAAATTACAAAAGGGGTGCACTCGACTCGCAGCCGCAAGTGATAAAGCTTACCAGTTGCTTGCCCATGGTCGGTGGTTCTCTCCGGGTACTTCGGCTTCTTCCACCATTATGTAGCTGAAATATTGCTGAAAGTGGCATTAAACACCACAAAATCAAATGAAATCAAATCAAATCAATCTACATCGCTTTATTGCTGTTCTACATTTCAACCCTCCTATCAGGACAGATTTCAGATATCCTAAGATAGAAAAACCCTACTAAATTTCCCCCCTCAAGAGAACAGATGAGTGGCTTTATTAGAAGGGAACTGCTGTACTAATATAGTGTATGGAAGATGTAGGCTTGAACCAGGTCAAACCAAAGAACTGGTAATTTTGGCACTTGATGTTTTGTTCAAAGCATGCATCTTTTTTTGGAAATGGTATGACAAATTACTTGATACAGGGTCACAGTAATTTGTCCTGCAAAATTAAGGATGATATGTCTTTATCAAATTTTCATTATATAACCACAAACATTTTGCAGTTATATTATGGTATGGTGGTTTGTAGTCATATTCGTTGGTCTGTAGACACAATAGTGTTCATGCAATAATTTTTTATTCTAGTTCACATATTCTGAAATATTAATATGTTGGGGATAAACCCCTAAGAGGTCCCAAGGATCCAAAAGAATGTTTTTGTTAGTTTGTGGAGAATTTTGTTTTATTTATTTATTTTTTAATCAATTTTGATGCTTTATGCTCACTAGTGCCTAAAGCTCAAGTGATCTTTTCATATCACTTGGTGTCAGTTGTGTTTACATTTTTATTTTTGGCGAACCATTGCGCAGAATTGGACAAATGATGGATGTAATACTCCTTGGTTGGTGACTTTGCCCAATATCCAAGATAACTACCATGGATTCTGACTTGTTGAAAGTGGAAATCTTTGAAAATCTTCTTCAGAACCACTGGAAGGAATGAAATTGGATTTAGTCCAATTAGTCCTTGGGTGGTACACTGATCCCTCTAACAAACTAAGATGGCCACCATGGATGATTAAGCAACCTGTTTTCCAGCATTATCTTAAGTTTCTGGTAAACGATGTAACTTATATTTTGAAATTGAAATTAGATTGATAAAATACAGGTCAAGCTTAATTGTGTTGTATCTGACATATCTGTCCGACCCTTAATTATCTTCTTCCATATACAGGACTAGACTCTCAGGATAGAGTGGGTAATTATGACTAAAATAATTGTGTGTTTTCTTTATCTGATTCACTAAAATTCCATAATTACATTTAGATGGATAACATATAGGTCAAGTTTGTTTTTGTATTGAGTTATCTGACTTATATTGTTCCAGAGTTATGTTCTTTAATTGTGTGTAAATGATACTTAATTATTTGCTGGACATTTCTGATAACTGATTTGAGTAAAATTTTGCAGTTACATTTAGATTTAAAATTCTGGTCAAGTGTGATTTTGAGGTAGATGACTTGTATAGCTCTAGAGTTATTCAAATCTGTTTTTTTTTAATATTAGGATCCCAAAAACTTTGGGAATACAAAAATGTTTTCACAATTTGTCAGCTTTTTCCAACATGAGAAAAAAAAATGCAACCAACTCGACAATTTTCACAGCCAGCAATAGTTAAGTCAAATATAAACTTCCGATGTCTAGAATGAGATTGTCTCAAAAGTATGTAGCTCAAGAAAGGGTTTGAAGCACCATCGACATGGAAATCGATTGAGTGATTGCTGTTTAACGCCAACTCAAGTTTTTCAGCTATATCATGGCGAGAACAAGCTAATTTTCAATGCGATGATGTACTAGACCAAAACACTTGGAATTTTATAATGCTAACTCACTGTCAAAACAACAATCCACGGATAGACAAGTCACCCAACTAGGACACATTATCGTAACTCCGAGTCAACCAATCTTTGTCCTTTCTTGTAAATGCTGGGTGCTTAGAAAAGAAGCAAGAAATACCAATTTTAGGTCTTTTGTTACAGCCGATCGGAGTTCGAACTCATGATCTACCGCACTTGAGAGGAGCACGCCAACTATTACACCATTGCTGCGGTTCGCTATAAATCGGACGCTAAGTTAAACCATGAAGTTCTGTTAATACAATGAACATTATTTAAAGCTATTTGATAATTCCATATTCATAGCACCACTTGAAAAAAAAATGTATATAAACAAATTGCATAAAGACTCATGGCAAGTATATTATATTTTTAAAAACAAATACATGTATTTATATATATACTTTACTTTTTTTTTTATCCTACAGTCGTGTGCTTTAGAATACTAATAAATGGCTCAAATACTTCAGTGTTATTTAGCAGTGGGTCTAACACAGTTTGTCTGGTACCAGATAAAGATAGAGCTAACAATAAGAAGCGGTAACAGTGTAAATACACACGTGATAAAAGAGTAGAACGACGCCTGTTTAATTACGCTGTTTTATTATCAGGCGCGTAGCAACCCGTACGCAAAAACGCAGTTGCGTACACAGAAAATTTTGACAAAAATGAAAACATGGTAAATCTAGGACATAAGGTAGAATAAAACTAAATTAATAAACTAAATCAAATTCAACCAAATACAAACATGTTAATAATTACTTATTGTAAACGTATTTTATTAATTAAGACATATCACAAATTACATACATAGTGAGACAAATACAACTGCAATTGAATTAATTAAAGGGATCCGAAAACAAGCTATTGAGCTTATATAATTAATTACTTAATGTACCTATATTCAATTTTGGAAACTACGCTTATCATTTACGGAATCAGCATCGTCATTCCGTTGATGATGCAAACAATTAAAATGGCTGAGTCCATAGAGTATCATCCTCGCTAGGCAAGGGTTACGATTCGGACCCCTTCTTTTCACCCTTGGCGGATCTAGAATACATTTTGAAATTCGCGCGCAATGCCACCTGATGGTTTATCGAAGTTGCGCCCCTTAGATAGTCGTCATCGCCAGCCAATCATAATCGTTTTGTTATACGTATGTTGGAGAGTTGGAAATGGCAGTTCTCAGTGAAGAAAAACTTATTTGTGATAAATTTAATTTGGAAGCACCTACTGTCAACCAAATGAAAAGTTTCAAAGCTTTGGCAGACGGGAAAGATGTTTTCATTGGAACCAAAGCGGGAAGTTTACATTTCGTCGATAACATGTGCTCCGTGTAAACGTCTTCTGATTGGATACGTGTAGTGGTAGCCGTAATCAATGAAATATTAAAGTGCGAATCCTCAAAATGTATTCTAGATCCGCCAAGGGTGAAGAGAAGGGAGACCCGAATCGTAACCCTTGGCTAGCGAAGATGATGGAGTATGAGAAAACATATTTATGTATTTTCTCAAAAATGATATGTAAAAACTATCCTTGCACCAAATCAAGCTTAACCCACTACACATTTGACAAAATACAATTTCTAAGTCAACTACATATTTGTATTGCTCTACTTAATATTTTATTTCTCAAAATCTATGTTCAAAAGTTGACTTGTTGCTCATGAAAATTGGGTTTCCGTGGGATCATTTTTAGTGCAAGGAAATTGCGAGAATGCAGGATTTTGTATCATTTACCCCAGGCTCCCTGCCGTAAGGACACCTCTGCGAGGTGGGGGAGGGTCACTCCACCAGACTCTTAAACAGATTTGAGTACACTTCATTTTGGGGTAGCTACGCCCCTGATTATAGTATTAAATGGGTGTTTTCATAATGGCCCTGTTATGTGTCCAAGATCTGTAATAATGGCCCGAGGAGTCTATATTGGTCCGAGGTATCGCCGAGGGACAATACACTGACTTCGAGGGCCATTATTGCAGACCGAGGACACATAACAGGACCATTATGAAAACACCCTTTTCTTAATACTTTTATTAACCAACTTAAACCATTATTTATGTATGCCTCACCAGATGTTCGAAAATCGTATTTTCAGAATTTGTATACAGTAAAATATTAAGCAATCTTCATTTGTAGCACTCAATTGCGAAAAATATTCTACGGGTTCAGCTTCTTTAGGCGGTGGGTGTTTTGCTCCCATAAGTAACTGCATGCGGAAAAATAAATTCATGAGGATTTAATACTGTCCACAAATTTATAGTGACCATTTTGATGTTCAGTACCATCGTCCGACTATTCCGAATGATCTCCGCATATTTCAATATATTGGCATTATCGATTTTGTCGTCACTGTTCATTTTTCTGGAGATCCCTTTATGACCCTTTCAGCAGTGTGACGTCATTTATTTCATGACGTCATTTATTTCATGACGTAATTTTAACAATATTGTGACGTTTCTTGCCGTTTTTTTTTTATTTTAAAGAAGTTCTATGTGAAACATATGTATCTGATTTCAAAATGTGCATTCTAATTACATTTTGTGTATTATGTATTTGCGGAACTTATTCATAAAGAAAATAAACGTAAGTTTCTTTCTCGAGGAACAAACTATATGTCCCTAGCGCAGTCAAAAGGTTAACACAACACATCCTGGTCATTTGCCCATCTGACCTTTGCACACGATGACGTATCGAAATCTAGTCTATTTCACTCATCACGATTTTCGTAAAATCCCCTGTCATCTATTTAAAAAAAATGACGATTTTTTAGTCAAAAACGAAAGAAACAAAACTCAAGTGAACGTGTTAAAATTTGGCGCAATTTTTTTCATAATGAACCACGTTTTTCCATAATGGTCCTGCATTAATGCATCGTAAATCCCGTAATGCCCTGCCAGGAGATTTATAAGACATAGGCATTTATAGTCATAATATAGTAAGTTGGTTAATAATAAATTGTACGTCAAAATGTACACAATACATTTTTGTGCATGTATATTGTAGGTAAAAATAAATTTAGGTTGCATTAGATCCAAAATAGGCGAAAAACGTTTGTTCTCTTTTTAACTTTCAGGATGGGGAGGGGGGCTATGATTTTCAATCACGCCAGAATTTATTTTATTTTTAAATCAGATTTCTTGTTTGGACACAACAAAAACCGTATTTTCTTAACTACAGAGTCAGATTATTTACTATTATTTTCTTTGCATCTTTCATGGCAATTTATTTAGTTGGAGAAAGATTTTTCTCTCCAGAGCTACATAGCCTTCCCCTAAAAGTTCTATGGTCGTTCCCTATAAGCTAATGGTTATTTAAGCTCTTCATTAACCCTTACTCTGCCAAGAGCCGATATATCGGCTTTTTTACAAGGACCGTAAGAGTGCCAAGAGCCGATATATCGGCTTTGACGGAACTTGTGTATTTTTGAACGTCACAATGGCGACGGCATCTATGACGGAACGTCGTCGCCGTCCCATCGTCTTCAAAGGGGCCTTTGAAGGGAAACATTTGTTATTTTTGCATTGATTTGTAATGAAAAGTGTCCGATGTAGAGCCATATTTTATACCCCTCATAAACGTGAATGACATCAACCGCGAATAAGGATGTTTGCCGATTAATATATTGTCAGTTGGTAAATACAATTATATATCCATGTGTAAGGGGTCCGTGTGTGTCATGTGTTTTTAGATTTTGGTGTTGAGTGTCTATTGTTTGTCGTTGTGTGTCTTTCTTGTTCCCGGGTTTGTCTTTGTCTTCATCTTGATCTGTGCTTCGGTTGTCTTCCCTTACTATTATAATAGCTAAGAAGAGTTGAACTGAATGCATATTTTAATAAATTAATACTTACTTTTAAGGGCCTCAAATTAGAATAAATAATTTATAAAGAATAAAGGCATTTTCTGTTTTGTAATTAAGACCTTTAATATATGAAAAAGATAATAAACAGCTGCGCCACGAGCGCATGATACGCCCGTCGTCAACATTTATACAATATTCGTAAAGACTTTCTTTCCCATAACTCTGGAATGTAAAATCGAAATTTCACCAAAAAGTATACAGACCGTAACACTATCAATTCCAATAACTGTGCGAAGTTTGAAGTGAATTGGCAAAGGGGTTTTCAATTTACAGCGCGATATACGAAAAACCGCCTACAATTTGATGAATAAAGTCTTATAACCCACGGTAATTATACATGTTACATATTAATTATTGGTATTTTTTTTTTCGCAAGACAAGGATTATCAGGTCCATATCAGATGAGCTCGAAGAGCGAATCTGGTATGCACCTGATAATCCTTGTCGAGCGAAAAAAAAACAAATAATTTTTTTATCGGTAATTTCACAATTTTAACACAGCTTCGTGATTTTTTTTGTGTTATGACCTTTTTTTAATACTAACAAGTGTTGCCTGAGGGCAAGTGTGGACACAGAAATGTGCTGTCCAAAAAGCAAGTGTGGATGTCAATATTTCATATTATTTAACTTAAAAAAAAATCATGGACACAGGGGTCCTGGATTTTTTTTTAATAAAAAACTAATCCTGGATTATTATTTTTGCTTAAAGTCCGGTCCTGTGTTTTTATTTCAAATTTTCATCATAGCCTCTCCCCTATTTTCTATTTAACATAAATCTCATTTACAAAACCCTGATATTTGTTCCATTCTTAACGCTGATTTAAGCTTTAGTCGCAACACATTTTTATTTTTCTCTTTAAACTGACGAAACATATCTTTTATTTAACTGTAAAATTCACAAATAAAATTCCCCCCCTTTTCCCCCCTTTTTCTTGTTTAAATCAATGATCAACACTATTCCAGACTCTATATTTATAAACTATTGACCTGAGTAACCTTGCTAAACTATGCGGAGTCAGTGTGTTTTAAATCGGTCATCCAATCAGGACGCTCATTATTGTCCAAGATAAAAATACATCGCTAAAATTACCTGTGGGTGTTTCTCCACTTCAACTCGTACATTTACATTAAAATTGGAGATATTTCGTCATAAAACTTCACACATGGTTTTGTCTTTCATATTTCTTGAAGACAAACATAAAATCTTATTGCATTTGTAAATATTTTATGAGTATCCACAGTTTTTTTCAACACCGTATCTGTTCACGTGAATACACATGCTACTCACAGTGACCCGTGACCCACATTAGCAGGTCTCACAAGTATTTTGTTAACATGGTATATAATATTTTTTTTATCGGTAATTTCACACTTTTAACACAGCTTTGTGATTTTTTTTGGTTGTGTTTTGACCTTTTTTTTTAATGAACGGCTTAGTGACGTCACGTTAGACCGCGCATGACAAATGACCAACAGCTGATAATTTCTTTTATTTTAATTTCCCATGCTAGTAGACATCTTCGCTAGCCATGGGTTACGATCCGCTCAAGCTAGCGAAGATGGGTAGAAGAGTGAGATGGAAAATTATCGCCAGTATCTAAGCGTTGTGAAGGACGCACGTAGTATTACCGCTGTTTTCTAATACTTAAATATGACGTTATATAACTTATTGACTTCACATTATCAAATCCTAAAGTGATTAACGATATGAAATAGTAATTGTGTTTAAAAAATGTCAGTATCTCAACAAAAATTATTTCATTATGAATACAAAATATAGCGATAAAATAATTAAAGATGTTTTTTAAAACTCGAGGACGCTTCGCCCTTCGATGAGAGATGACTGAGAAAAGTTCTCTCGTTTTAAAAACATCGTTAATCACTTAGTATCACGAGTCGGTGGTCGACTGAATGTTGTTACTAAATTTGAACTGTAATGATAATTTATTTTTCATCAACCTAACCAGTGGTGCTCGATAATGGAAGGTTAAATCAATTTTTTTTTTATTCGTGGCTATCGTATCAAAGGGTGTAAGATAAACCTATCGCCATGTAGTAGAAATACGAACTATGGAGAACGATTTCATTTGGTTGAAAACTAACAATTCGCGACTCATTTCATTTCCAAGTGTTTTTGAAGACATCCATGTTTTCCCACAAGCTACATATATCTTGAGGTATTTTCATTCAGATTGTCTCCCCCTACATTATGAATGAGGTGTCCTTTTAAATATGCAAGTCTTGGGTCAATATGTTTTAAACAAAAAAACATGGGATAGGATCTTATTATTCTCTTGTTAAACTTCCTGATTTAATAAAAAATATTACGACATTCAAGTCTGAATTATTGTGGGATAACATTTGTGGAAATTAATATTGTAAGCTTCAGTTCTTTAATTGTGAAGCATTTTCTTTCTATTTTCTTTGTGTATATACATATCATATAACAGTAAAATTATTACATCAAAATCATAGCAAAGACTAGAGCGCCATATGTTTGAAATTCGAAGTCAAATTGTAGGGAAATAATGTGTTTTGACTGTGAATGTTTGGATGATAGATGAAGAGTCTTTTCAAAAGTCAATATATTGGGGTTCAAACAATCTGGACCTGGACACGATGATATATTCACGGTAAATTAATGTTCCGAGAGTAAAAAAATATATACCTTTCTTGTAGAAGAAGCCATTGTAAGTTTATAGCACACCTATAAATCTCGTGTCTCCACCCTGCTGTAGCATATCACATGGTTTTAAGATTGGGATGACTTTTTTTGATTATGTCATTCTCAATATGAAATGACATCTACTTCCAATTCTATATTTTTTCCTGATACGTCGAAAATAAAGATCTGACCAGCGCTTTATTTGTGGTATTTCAGAAAAAAGGTTATCAGAAGGACAGACAATACAATGGCCGAAAGGACAAAAGGGCAAACAATGATCTACAATACACTACACAGAAAACTAAAGATTTAGCCACACGAAACTCATTAAAAACACAGTGAACTCATGTGCTCCGGAAGGGTAGCAGTTCCTGCACTCATCGTGTTACTCTTGTTTGCTCGTTGTCATTTATGACACATATATTCTGTAACCGTAAACTAAGTTATGGTGGTGACCATAAAACCTTCGAAGTAATTACTTCAACTTAGTATGACTATTCCTTCAAACTTCATTTTGATATTGTATTTTCATTTTGCAGGTATCACAATCAAGCAATGGAGTTGAAGGATGATAGTTTACAAAAGATGCTTATACAGAACATGTATCAAGCCTGGAAGGACGAGATGTACTGTGACGTCATCATAAATTGTGGAACACATTCTATCAAAGCACACAGACTAGTACTGGCCTCAATATCAGATTATTTCAAACTTCTGTTTAAATATGGAATAACTGACGATGATAATAAAAGATGTTATCTGTTGGACGACTCTATTGTGAATGAGGCTTGTCTAAGAAATATAATTGAGTTTGCTTACACTGGTAACATCACTTTAGATATCAACTCCATTCAAGATTTGTTAGCAGCAGCTAATTACCTACTGATACACATTATAACACAGAAGTGCGAGAATTTCATAACAAGTAACATTATGAAATATGAAAATGAAGAAATCATATATTTACTTCATCTTGCCAACATGTATGATATGAAATCGTTAATGGGTCTGATTTGCAACCGTATTTCCGAGAAATTTTATGCTATTACTCAGGAGAGAGCTTTCTTTCGTTTAAAACCTTTAGACATAAAATCGTTGCTTATGAATATGAATTTGTCGGTGCTTGTAAATGGAGTACCTGTAATACATCCGGAGGTTGAAATCCTCAAACTCGTGGGATTGTATCTCAGTAAAAATAAGGATGTGTGTGAACCGGGCGTTATATCAGATCTTGTGGAAGAAATACATTTCAATGAAATTAAAAGTCTTGATCATTTGAAGTCAATAATTGTTTCCTTTCCTATTTTGGATTGTCCTAAATTCCAAGAAATCTTATGTCTGCGACAAATTCGCAATTTGGATACAGAAGTTTATATTGAAAAACCCCTTGCTCCGATTAATAAAGAGAAACGAAGAAAATTCTCAAACTTTAATAAACGTCTAGGATATGGAAGTCAGTATGGTAGGCAAGTGGGACACGAAAATTCAAAATCACTTGGAACAGTATATATGGATAGTGACACAGCTGATCGTCCTGTAAGGTTTACAATATGGGTGACAAAAACTCGATTTAACTTCGATATCATTGGAGGAATAGCGATAGAATATCTAAATGGGAGAAATATTATGTTTGGAAAGGAACGGACAGATTCAAGTCAAAATTCAGTACACACATTTAACCTCGATGATAATGAATTTATAACAAAAGTTATATTAAGAACAAACCACCATCTTGACAAAATAACATTTGTTAGTAATTTTGGAGAAATATATGGACCTTATGGTGGTAATAATGGATATGACAAAATAGAACGTCGTCCTGGAAATAATGGTTATTTGTATTCATTGTTCGCAAAAGATACCCTTAACAGAGTTGGGCTATGTTGTTTGAAACTGTTGTGGGTATATTTTTCATCAGAAGACGTTCCAGGTGATGTCGATATGTTCCACGTGATGACCATATGTATGATGTTCCAAGTGATGATGATATATATGATGAAGTTGGGAACAACGATAGTGGTGAAAATATTAGTTCCGAATATTGGGAAAGCGACGAAGAGGAAGAGGATTTCGAATACAACATTTATTAAAATTATTATGTTTCAGGTAACCTGGACCATTTTCATGACAAAAAAATATTGTTCATAATAATCTTAAAAAGTTTATATCGATTTATTTTTATCTATGTAATTTCACGTTTACAGTTTACATATAATAATTTTAAAACCACAATTAAAATGGATAATCTTTCTTAGCACATGTATTAAAAAATCTCGATATTTTGGGTCGAGTTGTTGCGGATCTGAATGCATAGAAATTTTAACAGGACCCCATAGAAAATTGGACCTCAAGAATTAATCATTTCATAATATTGACAATCAGGATAATTATTACCATTCAGAAACCACTATAACTGGTCACACTAAGTTGTCTGTTCAACTGTAAATATTAAGCTTGTTCTCTATCATCATCATCGAGTTAGTTCTTCTGGATACATTGTATCTAGACATTTGTTAGCACATCAATAGCTATCGGAATTAGTTCAATCTTATCTTCCCATACAATCTGGAAAATAATAGTCTTCATCTAACATTTTCTTGAACAAGCTATTTTTATTACAGTTTTTTCACTTGCACTACAGTGAATCTTCCATAAACTGGCCACACACGAGACTTTAAAAAAAAAATCCACCGGTCGGGTTTGTCGATATTTCATAATTTTGCAGAATTATTTCCCTTTTAGAACAGTGCCTGTAGTACTGTACTAAGCTAGGAAGTAAGCGGTTATATATATATATTACACTCCGACAAAAGTTAAGCACCACCCTATATTTTTATCGATATATTTTTTTTACATCAATACTGTTAAAACAATAAAATAGATATCACAATTTTTCTTACACTTCTTAAAAGACTACACCAAGGGCTACACCAAGGGCTCTAAAATTACCAATCTACGAAGTATTTATCATTCTGAAAGACGTGACTATGACGTGGCAAAAATGGGGTTCAAAACAGGCGCTGGAAAAACGTAAAACCAGTTTGTCTTTGATGGAAGTTTTTAAAATTGCATTAAAATGCAGAGTTGTCGCGTCCGTCTGGATATGAGCCGGTCCCCTCTCGGTGTCGTTTTGCGAGGTCTACCTGCACGTGGACGGTCAGTAACATTACCCGTTTGACGAAAACGCTGCATCAGTCGTACAATGATGGAATGGTTAACCCTGAAGTGGTCTGCCACCCTTCTATGGCTAAAACCACCGTTATGCATGCCAACAGCTTGCCACCTTTCTGGTATGGTTAATTTTCGTCGCACCATACCAAACCAATTAGAAAATGAAACTTAAAACTCTACACAAAAAAAATCAGCTTTCGTTCGCAAACACAAATGTTGAAAAGTACACGTGACACTTTATACACCCTATCAGATACACATAAATAAAAATCGATCAATAACCTGTTTCACAGGTAGGTAAGTATGTGTGTACAGGTAACGAAAACAGCAAACCGATTTGAAATAAGTTCATTATTAGAAAAGATATTATTGAAACAATTCAGGTGGTGCTTAACTTTTGTCGGACTGTATATATTGTATTTTGAAACTGTTCCTACAGTGTGATATTTTATTTCATTTTATTTCATACTTTACCTGTGTATGTATGGTTCACTGATTTAAATGATGTATTATGATGTATTGCACTCTTTGTTATTTATATTACAAATAAAATAAATGAAAATTGTATTAAATTTAAGGGATTATGGGTATAGTGTTTAACGCCACTTTCAACAATATTTCAGTTTTATTGGTGAAGGAAAACGAGGAACACAGAGAAAACAATCAACCTGCAACAAGTCATAGACAAACTTTATCGAATAATTAAGGTTGTATTGAGTATACATTGGCATCAGCGGGATTCAAACTCACAACATTAATGGTGATAGGCACTGATTACACAGGTTGTTCTTAATCCAACTACCATACATTCACAAGCAATTAAAACAATAGCACACGGATCTATCTACATGTGTAAAATAAATACAACACAAGTACAATGTAACTATGAAATAAAACTGTCCATAGATGATTGGGTAGTGTTTCTTTACCACAAAGATATTTAACTAAATATGGCTATAAAAACATAGATATCTATAATACACTGATATAATAAAAATGTAGATATCTATAATACACTGATGTATTAAAAACGTAGATATATATAATAAATCTGATACAACAAAAACATAGATATCTATAATAAATCTGATACAACAAAAACGTAGATAGCTATAATAAATCTGATACAACAAGAACGTAGATAGCTATAATAATTATAATACAACAAAAACATAGATATCTATAATACACTGATGCAATAAAACGTAGATATCTATAATAAATCTGATGTAATAAAAACGTAGATATCTTTAATAAATCCGAATAATAAAGACGTAGATATCTTTAATAAAACTGATGTAATAAAAACGTAGATATCTTTAATAAATCTGAATAATAAAAACATAGATATCTATAATAAAACTGATGTAATAAAAAAGTAGATATCTATAATAAAACTGATGTAATAAAGCATAGATATCTATAATAAATCCGAATAATAAAAACATAGATATCTGTAATAAAATTGATGTAATAAAAAAGTAGATATCTATAATACACTGATGTAATAAAAATGTAGGTATCTATAATACACTGATATAATAAAAATGTAGATATCTATAATACACTGATGTA
>MJUT01007523.1:869427-882376 GCA_002080005.1 Gigantidas platifrons
TGATATTTCTTTTGCTTTGTTTTACTGAAGTATGTAGGTAGATAGGCTGATATTTCTTTTGCTTTGTTTTACTGAAGTATGTAGGTAGATAGGCTGATATTTCTTTTGCTTTGTTTTACTGAAGTGTGTAGGTAGATAGGTTGATATTTCTTTTGCTTTGTTTTACTGAAGTAGATAGGCTGGTATTTCTTTTGCTTTGTTTTACTGAAGTGTGTAGGTAGATAGGCTGATATTTCTTTTGCTTTGTTTTACTGAAGTGTGTAGGTAGATAGGCTGATATTTCTTTTGCTTTGCTTTACCTTTATCTGTTATAGTTTTTAGTATCCAAATCTCCCCTTCCCCTTGATATCACTTTGGGTGTATTTGATATCTTATCTTATGTGATCTAGTTTGGCAATGGCTAATAGAGGGTTATTCTTTATCTCTGAATAAGCAATCATGAAAAGAAAGTTTAAACAGTGATGGTCAACAATTCCACCCTTATCAATAAAATGAACAATCACCTATCGCCTCCAATCACTGAACACAAAAAAAACCCCATAACATGTGGTTTTACAATTAATCGAGGTCCTGGCTTAAGGCATGCACAAAACTGGTAGGGTTAAACAGGTTAAAGGGATCCTAACCCCTTCCCCCTTAATAATTAGATCTCCAATGGCAACACAGATATAAACAAACAAAAACAAAACCAGGCCCCGATGCCACAAAGCTTTTTCTTTGCTGAGCAAACTTTTTTTGCTCAATTCTGTGTTATCAGCCAATCAAATTTGAGTATTTCCTTATTTGAGAATATTCTCAAGTTTTATGGCGCCGGGGCATGCACAGATTCTCTTCCTTTCAAAAAGATCACACACTATGACAAAATTAAATGACAAGATAAATACAAACATGTATAGACAGTACAATAGCAGGGTCAGTGATTGCTTACTGCATCAATAAAACTTATTGCCTCAGTATAAACATTGTTTCAAGCCAGGTCCTAGATTTCCAACGTCACATGTCATGGTCTTTTTGTGTTCAGTGAGTTGAGGTGAGGGATGATTGTTCATCTTGTTGATATTGGTGGAATTGTTGACCATAACAGTTTAAACTTTCTTTTCTTACTTGAGGAATTAGGGTTATGATGTTTAACACTATTTTTAACAATATTTCAGTTATATCGTGGAGGTCGGTTTTAATGGTAGAGGAAACTGGAGTACCCGAAGAAAACCAACCTGCCGCAAGGCATTGACAAACTTGATCACATAATGTTGTATCAGGTACACCTCACATGAGCTGGGTTCGAACTCACAACGTTCGTGGTGATAGGCACTGATTGCATAGGTAGTTGTAAATCCAACTACCATATGATCACGACCGCGACAGCCAATTGAAAATAGTGTTAAACATCTATAATCTAAGACAGTTTCCTATATACTTTTTATTTTTGTTTATTTTTCTTCAGTTATCATCTTTAGAAATGGTGTGTAGTCAGCATGAAACAGATCTTAATACTAAAGACAAAGAACTTACAAACTTAAGAGGGGAGGTTGAAAAGCATAGACAGATTGCTGCCTTGATAAACAGTCTTAGTAGTGGAAAATCAGAAAATATGAAACCGTAGTCATGGATAAAGAAAAATACAAATAGAGAATGTCTAATTAAAGCTACAAACATTCAGATTGCTGCCTTGAGAATCAGTCTCAAATAACATGAAATCTGAAAATATCAAATTAATGTCGTAAACTAAAAAAACACAAATGGAGAATATCAAATTAAAATGTTAAACATAGATTGCTGTCTTGACAAACAGTATTAGTGATAAACAGTGAAGGTAATAAACAATCTTAGTGATAAGCAATCTTTATGATAAACAGTCTTATTGATAAACAGTCTTAGTGATAAACAGTCTTAGTGATAAACAATCTTTATGATAAACAGTCTTAGTGATAGACAATCTTAGGGATAAACAGTGCAGTCTTTTAGTGGTGAAAAGTTGAAATATTCAGAATGTCAAACAAAGACAGATTGATGCTTCAATAAACACTGATATTTGTTGTCTTAGTAGAGTTTAGGGTCTGAAAATATTTGTGTTTAAAATCAAGGCGAAATGTCAAACATATGCGATTTCAGCTGAAATCAATAATGGACAATGACAAGCAATGCAGAAAGCTATCTTGAGAAACAGTTCTAGAATTGTAAACTCAGCATATAATAATTAAATAAATACAGTTAGTAGAGTATAATGCTCAGAAGCTGAATGCAACAGTACGATTCCAACTTTGACAAACACCAGCATTATTGTTTAGCTTTGGTCGTTATTTAAAAAAATTCCTGTACTTTTTGAACTTTTTATCACATAATTATCACTTAATTAAACAACTGTAATATTCCAAAAGGACAAAAAAATTTCAAGAATAAATTTTAATATCCCTTCAATATTTAATCTAACAGTTAAAAAAATTCATATATTTAAATTATAATAATTCATATACAGTAATACGTGTGTTGAATCAAATGATATAAAGTCAAACAGTAAAACTTTTATGACAAAAGTTTATCAATCAATTATAATAAATTTTGTCCTAAAAAAGAAAATTAAAATACTTTTTAATGGTGCTTATGAATGAAATATAACTTTATTATGATATTTTATTTTTTGAGCTCGTCTGGCTAAAGGCCATATGAGCTTTTGCCATCGTTTAGTGTTCATTGTCTGTGTTAACTTTTAAACATATTAAACCGCCTTCTGTCTCCTCTTTATACCAAATGAAGATAAAATTGACTGGGATGATCCTATTGCAGGGGAGATTCAGACATATATAAATGAAGGTGAACCTGCATGGGAAGGTGCCATTAGGGGACTTAAAAGGGGGAGAGGAAAGTTAGTTTTAAAAAATAGCCTCTTCTTAAGAACCAGCAAAAAAATTGCTACATGTAAAATATTTGACATGAAATATAATTGTGAAATGGAGATTCAAGCTTGTTCACATAAAGACCTCGAGGGTGACCTAACATGTCCAAACACAGGAGCATGATGCTTATCATAACCTGTAATTGGGTTATTTTTAACAAAAAAATCAATTTTTTTAGAACATTTATAATTTGGACATGCACATGCAAATTGCACGAATCATCATTGTAATATGCATATTCAACCTTACATTCGTTCACAAATTACAGTAAAGGAACAGTTCTTTTATTGCTGTTCAATCACAGTATGGTCTTCAATAATGAGCGTAACTTGTACCCTAAAATGAGTGAAACGGCATTTAGACAGCAGTTGAGAGTGGTACTCTTTACTTCTGTCGATAAACACTACATCTGGGCATCTCCCGTCATACAGGTGTTATTTGTTATAAAAATTTATTTACAAGATGTGGGGTTATCAATGAAATACCAGTAAAGTAATCTTACAAATACATTGTACTGTCATCATTGTGATGGACATCACATTGTGTTTTTTTTGGAATATATGCTAGCGTCAGTTGGTTACGTTACTATGACAAATTTGAAATTACTGGTGATGTGCAAGTTGATACAGTATATCAAGCCATTTTTAGCTCACTTTGCCAAAGGCAATGTGAGCTTTTGCCGACACTTGGCGTCCGTCGTCCGTTAACTTTTCACATTTTAATCTTCTCCTCTGAAACCTCTCAGCCAAATAAACTGAAACTTGGTAGGAAGCGTCTATGGAATGTCCTCTATAAAGATTGCTCATTTCATCCCGATCCGTTAACAAACATGACTGCCACAGGCAATTCTTGTTTCTGATTGGTTCATTTCTAAAAAAAATCTTCTCCATTGTAGTAAACTGTTAAAAAGAGAAAACTCTTGCCTTTAAACTGTTAAAAGAAAGATAACTCTTGCCATTATCTCTCTTAGAAATTAACTAATGCTGATATAGTATAACATGTTTATACTATACATTACATGCAATTATTCACATTTTAATATTCTTTTTAGCTCAGCTTGCCAAAAGCAATGTGGGCTTTTGGCATCACTTGGCGTTCTTCGTTTGTTGTCTGTCATCTGTTAACTTTTCACATTTTAATCTTGTCCTCTGAAACCCATCAGCCATTTGAACTTAAACTTAGTAGGAAGCATCTATGGAAGGTCCTCTCTAAAGAGTGCACATTTCGTCCTGATCGGTTAACAAACATGGCCACCACAAGCAATTCTTGTTTCTGATTGGTAGATATCTAAAAAATCTTCTCTGAAACTGCCTAGCCAATTGAACCAAAGCTTGGTAGGAAGCATGTACATGTATGGAAGGTTCTGTATTAAGTTTCCTCAAAGCAGAATGAAAGGTGAGCGACACAGGCTCAGCCCACTGAGTCTCTAGTTATATGATGGTGAGATCTATTGTAGTGTTATTTGATGCCACTTTCAACAATATATCGTGTCAGTCAGTTTTATTGATGGAGGAAACCAGAGTACCCAGAGAAAACCATCAACATGCCTCAAGTGACTGATACACTTTATCACATAATGTTGTATCAAGTACACCTCGCCATGAACGGGGTTTGAGCTCACAACTTAGTCATATTTATTATAGGTATCTATGTTTTTATTCCATCAGTTTTATTATAGATATCTATGTTTATATTACATCAGTTTTATTATAGATATCTATGTTTTTATTACATCAGATTTATTATAGATATCTACATTTTTGTTGTATCAGATTTATTATAGATATCTACGTTTTTATTACATCAGTTTTATTATAGATATCTATGTTTATATTACATCATAATATTTATTATAGATATCTACATTTTTTAGCTCACCTGGCCAAAGGCAATGTGAGCGTTTGCCATCACTTGGCGTCCGTCGTTGTCGTAAACTTTCACATTTTATTCTTCTCCTCAGAAACCACTGGGCCAATTGCAACCAAACTTTGGTGGAATGGTCCTTGGATGGCTCCCTTCCAAAATTGTGTCCGGTGATCCCGCCTTCCAAACAAGATGGCCGGCAAGCTAAAAATAGAAAAAAGGGGGGATGAAATTTTAATTGTTCATTGCTGCTTTAGTATAAGTCAAAATGAGCTCAAATTTTAAGTGCACTACATGGCAAGGAGTAGTTTAACATATATTCCGGGTTTTTCTGTGAAATTTTTCTGCAAATTAGGCATATTTTGGCTTTAAACACCATCAAACAAAACAAAACAAACAAGAAAACTATTGTTTTCATTTTTAAAATTACATTCCAGATTATATGGGAAGATATGATTGAACTATCTCAAATAACAAAAATCTAGATATCGAGAAGAAATAACTCATTAATGGTATAGAACAAGCTCAAGATTTACAGTTGAACAGACAACTTAGTGTGACCTACTATGGTGGAGTCCAATTGTAACAATTATCCCAATTGTCAATATTATGAAATGTTATTGTTTAATGATGTGGTCTAATGTTCTATGGGGTCCTGTCAAAACTTCTATGCATTCAAAACCGCAACAACTCAACCCAAAATATTCAGATATTTTTTTTTAAATATGTGCGCTAAAAATGATGCAGAGCAATCATAATAGAGGACCTTCCATAGATGCTTCCTACCAAGTTTCAATTCATTTGGCTAAGGGGTTTCAGAGCAGAAGATTAGAATGTGAAAAGTTAACGGACGACGGACGCCAAGTGATGGCAGAAGCTCACATTGCCTTTGGCAAGGTGAGCTAAAAAGGGGGGGGATGAAATTTTAATTGTTCATTGCTGCTTTAGTATAAGTCAAAATGAGCTCAAATTTTAACTGCACTACATGGCAAGGAGTAGTTTAACATATATTCCGGGTTTTTCTGGGAAATTTTTCTGCAAATTAGGCATATTTTGATAAAAGATCACATTTAAATCGTCTCCTCTGAAACCGCTGAACAAATTAAACCAAACCTGGCAAGGATGGTCCCTGGGTGGGTCCCTTTCAAAATTGTGTTCGACAGCCACACCCTCCATTCAAGATGGCTGCTGTTACTAAAATAGAAATTTCTTCAATTGTCCATTGCTGCCTTAGTATAAATAAAAATGAGCTCATATTTTTAACTGCAGCTACATGGCAATGAGTAGTTAAAACATATATTCTGGGTTTTTCTGTGAGATTTTTTCATCCTGTTTATTCCATTTAAGAATATTATGAGATAAAAATCACATCTAAATCTTTTGCTCAGAAATTTGAGTTGAAATTATCTTTGGGTGGCCCACTTTCAAAATTATGTGTAACACCCCCATTTTCTATTAACTTTAGATGTAAAATTGAAAACCAGGTGAGCAATTACAGGCTCCTGGGAGCCTCTAGTATTACATTAGTTTTATTATAGATAAATGTTTTTATTACATCAGTTTTATAATAGATATCTACGTTTTTATTACATCAGTTTTATTATAGATATCTACGTTTTTATTACATCAGTTTTATTATAGATATCTACATTTTTATTACATCAGATTTATTATAGATATCTACATTTTTGTTGTATCAGATTTGTTATAGATATCTACATTTTTGTTGTATCAGATTTATTATAGATATCTACATTTTTGTTGTATCAGATTTATTATAGATATCTACGTTTTTATTACAGATATCTATGTTTTTATAACCTTATTTTAGCAAGAAATCCTTGTAGTAAAGAAAGATTACCCAATCATCTATGGACAGTTTTATTTACAACTACCTGTGCAATCAGTACCTACCGTATCACCACTAACGTTGTGAGTTCAAACCTGTTCATGGTGAGGTGTACTCGATACAACATTATGTTATAAAGTTTGTCAGTGACTTGTGACAGGTCAGTGGTTTTCTCAAGGTATTCAGATTTCCTCCACTAATAAAACTGACCTCCACGATATAACTGAAATATTGTTGAAAATGGCTTTAAACACCATCAAACAAAACAAAACAAACAAGAAAACTATTGTTTTCATTTTTAAAATTACATTCCAGATTATATGGGAAGATAGGATTGAACTATCTCAAATAACAAACATCTAGATATCGAGAAGAAATAACTCATTAATGTTAGAGAACAAGCTTAAGATTTACAGTTGAACAGACAACTTAGTGTGACCAGCTATAGTGGATTCCAATTGTAACAATTATCCAAATTGTCAATATTATGAAATGTTATTGTTTAATGGTGTGGTCTAATGTTCTATGGGGTCCTGTCAAAACTTCTATGCATTCAAAACCGCAACAACTCAACCCAAAATATTCAGATATATTTTTTTAAATATGTGTGCTAAAAATGATGCAGTACAAGAATTTTGCTAATTTTCGGCCACTTTGGAATCTGTGTCAACGTGAAACACAAACATTTTTAAGCAAAAGTCTTCAACCACAATATTTTTAGCACATGCAGTTTGCAAAAATGATGTTGTGATGGTCCCATTCTGAAAAGGGTGATGTCCTGTATTCGAGTGTATATATGTGGCACATGATACAGGTCACATGATCAACATGGGTTAATGCAACATCAATGAAGTGCGATAATTGAATACGCATTTTAATTGTGGTTTTAACATATAATGTGTAGTCGTGATATTACATAATTGAAAATAAATCGATATAAACATTTTAAGATTATTATGAACGATGTGTTTGTCATGAAAATGGTCCAGGTTTCCTGAAACATAATAATTTTAATAAAAGTCGTCTTCGAAATCGGTATCATCTTCATCTTCGTCGCTGTCGTAATCTAAGAAAATAATATTTTCATCACTATCATTGTCCTCGTCTACAGTACATTTTGTACAAGTTTAGAGTTTGCATAAATATGTATGACAAATGATGGGATATGGAGTAAATGTACATGAGAAAAAATCCCAATTAATATGTGGTAAACAAAGGTGAAGCAATGGAACAACGCTTTTATTGTTCTTCAACTTGAAGTCACCAGGAGGCCTTCAACAATGAGGAATTTCTCATACTTCATAGTACAAGACGGCCCCTAGCAACCAGTTTAAGCAGAATTCATTGCTAGATGTCGATCAATACTACATCCGTGTTTCCTTTTATGTATGTCCTATTAAATGGAACTATGTCCATACATATGTATGGTAATGGGGTAAAACAGTCTTCATATATGTATAACGTATGTGCATGTTGCCCGCCAATCTTTCAGTGTTTAGACATCAATTTCCAATACATTTACAAAAAAATCAATAGAAAGTACAAAACAGATCAGATACTGCTTCTAAATGTAAAAGTGGAGTAAATGCGGATGAAATATGTGGCCTCAATGATGGATATAGTTGCTGGATAACGGTGTTATGTACATGTACATACTTAGTAACTCAAATGCAAAAAAGACAAATTCCACAAGTTTTCAAAAACATTGAGAAAACAGTTTAATAAAACACGCAGTGGTTTTATATTTTACTTAAAATGATATCTTGCAACACTAAAGGATACTTTTGTACTTTTTGGTAATGTATTAAAATATGTTAATTCTTCAAAATGAATATTTACCCAAAGACTTTTTTTTAATTTCACTATATATAGATGTTTTATAGAAATAATTTAAAAAAATAGATCAAATGGAAAGAAAACAATATTCACATCTTCATTTTCTCATATTTTCATTTTAAAAGTAACTTTTATATTGATTGTCATTAAAATTGATGCAGCACAAAGAAGTGTGTATTCTGTCAGAACCTTATTTCAGACAGAACGTCAAAACCAAATGAATATTATTTTTTTTTAAATCTTAAATAATACAATTAGTTTTTGCTCAGTTATTGACTTCTCCAGTATTTATATAAGGAATATTATTTTACAAATTTATTTATCTAATCAATATAAAAAGTGCATCACAAAGTTTTGTCAGAACCTTAATTCAGAAAAAACTGAAAAATTATTTTACCAGCATTTACAAAATAAATTATAATTTAGTGAATATAAAATATAAACCACTATCAAATGCATGTTATATTTGAATATTATTTCAGAGAAAATCTCCAAAAATAATTTAATTGATCATTTTAATCACTTTTTTATATATTAAGTAATTCTTTGGACTCACTTTGTCTATTTCACCAGCATTTACAAAATAAATTACAATATTTTTTTTACCTCATATGAAATGTGCTCCACAAAGAACTAATATTACTGTTGAGATGATGGTTAGTGCAACCGTATGCAACACAGTGCTTTGGCATTTTAATAATGAACGATTCATATTCATTTGCATCTTTACATTGCCAACAAGAGATGACAGTTATGTATATTGGAATCCTATGAACCCATACGTATACCCTTTTCTTTCTATCATACATATCCTGTCCACAGGTGAGATGACAGGTAAAACAGGGTGGTTGGGGCTTGTTTATTGAAGTGATGAGCGTTAACATGCAAATTCACACCTTCACCTTGTAGTAATGACATCGGCGAAACCACTATAGAATACCCCCTACTGTCCCTCATTTCCTGGCCACCTGGACACAGGTGAGAAATATTTCAATGTTGTATATTGGAGAGATAATGGTGGACACCGTAATTCACACCTTGCTCCCTTGCAGATAAAGTTAAAATAATGTCAATAAAACATAAATGAAATTGTAATCCATATGCATATTTATGCAATATTTTTGAATGTTTCTCATCTTAAAAACACTTTTCGTAATATTTTTTTTATTTTTTTTTTTAAAACCCTTTGTTCATTCTTTAATCATAAAAACCATGAAAAACAACCACCCTGTAATCGCATAGTTCATTAGTATTTGGTAATATCTATGATTATTTACTATGTATTTGTACCGTATCCAAGTGACTGTTTTCAACTCAGTGTAATTGCCGGAAATTGCAACTAGGGACAATTAAAACGCCACCTGGCGTTTAAAAACTCTCCTCGTATGTAGCTTTTTCATGACGTCACCGGAAGTTCAATGACCCATAACAACCGATCGCCATTTTGTATTGAGTTGAAAACAAACAGGTAGCCACGAACGTCCTAATCAGTATTCTTTCATACTTTGAGATAATTAGACGCTACAATCTAACACATCACTGCTTTAAAGTAAAGTTCTTTAACTGATTTCCAAGACTGCTAAAAATTTAAGCTTGTTAAAATTATTTTTAATCTTTTTGCGATTTTAAAAGAATTTTGTTAGTAAAATTGTTTATTGTTTATAAATATGTAAGATGAATTTTTAAAACAGGGCCTCATAAATCAAAATTTATGGCTTTTTATAGTAATTGTATGTGTATATATCTGTATGTGACACTTTAATAATATGAAATTTATTTATATTCTAAGTTGAATGTAGATGATTCTAATTGGTTCTTGTATGTTATTGTTATTTGCAACAATTAAATTATGAAATGAATAAATATATTATAAAAGATACTTTGCATATTACTCCTGAATTTATCAAGACAGAATTTGCAAAGAGGATGACACGAAAGGCTCACAATGAAAAACAAACCCAAATGAAAAGAAATACAACCCAAAAAGCCCATACCAATGCACTAGTAAATACATCGATTGATTGGTGTTTAGCGCTAACTTTAACAATATTTCAGCTATATCGTGCAAACAGTTATTACACACTAGTAACAGGAAGCATGGATAGCCTTTTACAAAAAAAAAAAAAGGAGTTTATATATCAAATCCGTTATTCTGGTACAAGAAATTTGGTTTTGATGGAAAGCCCAAGCCACAAATTATTGTATTCTTAAGCACAATCCCAACTGTTCAGTAATACATGTAGAGTATGGTGGTCAGTTGGATGGAGAGATATACATACATTGTGTTAAGCTAGATAATATAAAACTTGATGGGAAACACATATTAATGGAGCAAATGGAAGGAAATTGAGTAATAATACACGAGACAATAACCCTGGTTTTACAAAAATAAACATTACAAGTGTGGAACCCTTTTGTTATTATTCGTCTGGAAGTCACTGTGAGACCTTTTGGAGTATATGATCAGCATTGGGGTAATAAATTTACACTAGTAGCCAACATTCAAACCCACCAAGTATATAAAAGACCACCTTGGAACTGAAGAGACATAACGAATACAGTACATTTTGTACAAGTTTAGAGTTTGCATAAATATGTATGACAAATGATGGGATATGGAGTAAATGTACATGAGAAAAAATCCCAATTAATATGTGGTAAACAAAGGTAAAGCAATGGAACAACGCTTTTATTGTTCTTCAACTTGAAGTCACCAGGAGGCCTTCAACAATGAGGAATTTCTCATACTTTATTGTACAAGACGACCCCTAGCAACCAGTTTAAGCAGAATTCATTGCTAGATGTCGATCAATACTACATCCGTGTTTCCTTTGATGTATGTCCTATTAAATGGAACTATGTCCATACATATGTATGGTAATGGGGTAAAACAGTCTTCATATATGTATAACGTATGTGCATGTTGCCCGCCAATCTTTCAGTGTTTAGACATCAATTTCCAATACATTTACCAAAAAAGTCAATACAAAGTACAAAACAGATCAGATACTGCTTCTAAATGTAAAAGTGGAGTAAATGCTGATGAAATATGTGGCCTCAATGATGGATGTAGTTGCTGGATAACGGTGTTATGTACATGTACATACTTAGTAACTCAAATGCAAAAAAGACAAATTCCACAAGTTTTGAAAAACATTGAGAAAACAGTTTAATAAAACATGCAGTGGTTTTATATTTTACTTAAAATGATATCTTGCAACACTAAAGGATACTTTTGTACTTTTTGGTAATGTATTAAAATATGTTAATTCTTCAAAATGAATATTTACCCAAAGACTTTTTTTTAATTTCACTATATATAGATGTTTTATAGAAATAATTTAAAAAATAGATCAAATGGAAAGAAAACAATATTCACATCTTTATTTTCTGATAATTTCATTTTAAAAGTAACTTTTATATTGATTGTCATTAAAATTGATGCAGCACAAAGAAGTGTGTATTCTGTCAGAACCTTATTTCAGATAGAACGTCAAAACCAAATGAATATTATTTTTTTTAAATCTTAAATAATACAATTAGTTTTTGCTCAGTTATTGACTTCTCCAGTATTTATATAAGGAATATTATTTTACAAATTTATTTATCTAATCAATATAAAAAGTGCATCACAAAGTTTTGTTAGAACCTTAATTCAGAAAAAACTGAAAAATTATTTTACCAGCATTTACAAAATAAATTATAATTTAGTGAATATAAAATATAAACCACTATCAAATGCATGTTATATTTGAATATTATTTCAGAGAAAATCTCCAAAAATAATTTAATTGATCATTTTAATCACTTTTTTATATATTAAGTAATTCTTTGGACTCACTTTGTCTATTTCACCAGCATTTACAAAATAAATTACAATATTTTTTTTACCTGATATGAAATGTGCACCACAAAGAACTAATATTACTGTTGAGATGATGGTTAGTGCAACCGTATGCAACACAGTGCTTTGGCATTTTAATAATGAACGATTCATATTCATTTGCATCTTTTCATTGCCAACAAGAGATGACAGTTATGTATATTGGAATCCTATGAAGCCATACGTATACCCTTTTCTTTCTATCATACATATCCTGTCCACAGGTGAGATGACAGGTAAAACAGGGTGGTTGGGGCTTGTGTATTGAAGTGATGAGCGTTAACATGCAAATTCACACCTTCACCTTGTAGTAATGACATCGGCGAAATCACTATAGAATACCCCCTACTGTCCCTCATTTCCTGGCCACCTGGACACAGGTGAGAAATATTTCAATGTTGTATATTGGAGAAATAATCGTGGATACCGTAATTCACACCTTGCTCCCTTGCAGATAAAGTTAAAATAATGTCAATAAAACATACATGAAATTGTAATCCATATGTAGTATATTTATGCAATATTTTTGAATGTTTCTCATCTTAAAAACACTTTTCGTAATATTTTTTTTATTTTTGTTTCAAAACCCTTTGTTCATTCTTTAATCATAAAAACCATGAAAAA
>MJUT01007523.1:893210-904794 GCA_002080005.1 Gigantidas platifrons
TGAATAAACCGCGAAGCGGTTTATGAAAAGCGTAAACTGACCCAAACCAGGTTATGCAAGTATAACCTGTTCAACAATTTCAAATATTCCTTATAATTAAATTTTTACACCAAAATTTAATGATAGCTTGATTTTAATTGCGATTATTTCATGTGACTATTTGAATTTGTCGTAAGCGGATGAACACGTTGGTGACGTCACAATACCAACCCAGGTTATCGAATATAACCAATGTTGCTCCAGGCGGATCAGCCAATCGGATTGCAGTATTCACATCAAATTAAATTATTCGGAATTGTCTATATTTTGATTGTTTATTTGCTCATTATGTTTATACGAGTTGATTTTCTTATATATTTCAACTAAAAATAAATCCTAAAAATTAACAATCATGTTTAAATTATGTACAATTTCCACAAATAAAAACAACTCATACATGTCATATAAACATAATGAACAAATAAACAATCAAAATATAGACAATTCCGAATGTTTTGGTGTAAAATTTGTTAGCTTCTATCCAGAAATGACTTCACAATAATGTTTTGAAAAAATATGGTTTTGGTTGATCATATAGGGATATTTTTACATGCGCGAATACTTTTGGCCACACACTGTACCTTGAATTGCATGGATATTTTATATTGCCCGACGCCAACGGTGGAGGGTAATGTAACAGTGTTCGAAATTAGCGGTGGTCTGATGGCCCGCGGCCAGTGATTTATTTATGTTTATGTTTATTATATGAATACAAAGCTGAAATCACAACCGGATTGGACAGTATAGACACAGATAGTGAAAACGAAGAGCTAGTGTTAAAGGCAACCAACTGCCTACTACCAGAACAGGATTGGTGAGTGGTGTGTCCATGTTCAGCTTGTTCGAAATCCGACATCTTGAGCTTTGAATACTCTCGTTATTTTTCAACCAAACATTTACAGTCAAAACACATTTATCCTCAAAATTTTACTTCGAATATCTAAAATATGGCGTTCGATAGTCTTTGTTATGATTTTGATGTTATAGTGTCTTCACCTCATTCCGTGTTATACCTCGTTCCGAGGTATTTTCTTTTTGTGCCTTGCGTACCTCCGTTTACGCAGTCGCCGGTCAGAGGATGCAGGTCACGTTTCACTGACGACACGCTTTGTTTACATCACCTACTTTTTGGAAATGCTTGCATTTCAGGTATGCTTTTTCCGTTTTATTATATATAATAATAAATCTCAACTTCTCCTTCACCCTTATATGCCATCTCATTTGATGAATCTTAAAAACCAACTTAGATATCGTTTATTGAACATGTGAAACTGTTTTATGTTCGTCTGCTATCCAGCTTCCTAGTTACCAATAACAATAAAGTTGCATTTACGGTTGTGCGCAGAAAAAAACTATGGAAAACCATATTAACAATTATGAGAATTTGTTGTTTTTCGATAATACGACCGGAGTTAAAGCTATATACGGCATGAGTGAACAACGTTAGAAAAAAAGATCAAGTGTTGTTTTTTTTGGAATTATACCATCATATGTTTCTTCCAACTCTTAAAATATGTGAAATTTAAATGAAAATTGCCAAAAAGTGCACTCCCAAACAATTAAATAAAAATCAATTGTTGTTTTTTACATTTTATGCAATCATATCTTTTTTCCATCAAAGTGTGCTATACAGAATTTTTAAAATAATAAAAAATTCTTTTATTTGGTTCAAATATATCTGATATAAATAGCCCCCCAAAGCAGTCAAGCATATTAGCCCCAATGGCTCTCCTTAACAGGGAATTCCCAGTACATCGAAACGAGGTTAAGGGTAAAAAAAGGTCCCATCGGAGAACTGTCAACAATCGATGACTTGAACACAAGGTTAAAACTCCTGTTTTAAAATGATATTATTATTTTTTTATTAGTTCATAGCATAATATGTTTGTATGAATACAGATTCATTCAAACGATAGGTATCGTATATTTTACAAGGTGTGTTTCCGTAAGACCATCGGAATGAGGTAAACCCAGTATATACACAATCAAATATTATAAAATAGATATAGAAAACTTACAATATTAAATTCCACCAATGTTCTCCCCCAATAATTTAGACTTGAAGTTGAATGTCGTAATATTTGTTTTTAAATCAGGAAGTTGAACATATTTCAAAGGACACGTCATTCAGCTATATTTAGAATATAGGGGGAGACAATCGGAATGGAAAAAAACCCCTAGATATATATAGCATGTGGGAAAAACCCGGTGTATCAGGCCAGGGCATGTCATAGGGAAAGGGGATGAAATCGGCAAATAATCATGCTAGAAAATGGCCGATTTTACCATTCGATGTATCTCGGGATTTTATAATAAGAAACGGAATTTTCGTCCAGTCCGCGTATATCGAGAAATTTTTAATAGTTTTTTGACGTGTTTGACGTGTTTGACGTGTGTATGCTAATTTAGAATCGACCGAAATAAGTCGGAACATACCGAAGTATAATTATAATATACGGAAATGACCTTAGGAAGTTCGGCAATATAATTTTAGAATGAGATGATATGGTTTTTGACGGCGAATTATAGAAAAGTGGGCGTTGATTATATAAATAAATCCAAAAGTTTTTCAAGGTAGGTATATTCAATTTAAATAATTGTAACTATAGTATTCATAATAATTGCAACTACAACATTCATATAACGCTCATTCTCTTCCTAAATGATTCATCTATCAGAAACATGTATCGATTTTCCAATGCACTGCACCCTTACACAGACATCGTTTCGTTCAGGTGAAAAAATTATAATTTCCTGTCGTTTTTCTACATTATCGACGAATTGGAAAGAACTCCTGTCTTACGGAACCTTCCAGGTCGTTACGCTGAACATAACGTTAACTTCCCATGCACATCGAAAGCCAATTTCCCGTACTAATTTAGCAAAGAAATATGGATCCTAACCAAAGCGAAAAAAACTAATTTATAATGGACATAACCTTGTTTTAACAGGTCAAGGGGTACAGAAAAAAACATATACAATTCAGTCATGTTACAAACAACTAAGAATTTCAGGGATTGCATACAGACAGTATCATTCGTCTGTGGGTGTTATAACGTTACACATATTTTGTGGTTTAGAGGACGGGCGCCACAGTAATGCTGACTTGTTAAATTTAATAATTTATGATGACAGATTCATTAATACAAAGCAGAGAATAATTGAGACAGAAGTAATTATAATTGACTGGGACTATTATACTATCAGTATAATAGTCCCAGTTATTGATGAAGTGTCTATGGTATCAAAGAAAATTTTTGAACAAGCAGAATACATTTGTAGAAAAATAAAGAATCCAGCTTTTATTTTAGGGGGGATCCAAGTAATACTTAGTTTTGACTTCTCCCAGCTTCCACCAATACAGGACGAACTTTATGGTGATTTTGGGCATTATTGCTTTGAAAGTACTTTCGATGTGTATGGGAAGTTACCGTTATGTTCAGTGTAACGATATGGAAGGTTCCGTAAGACAGGAGTTCTTTCCAATTCGTCGATAATGTAGAAAAACGACAGGAAGGTCAGTCACGTTGCTTTCGACGGGAAATTATAATTTTTTCTCCTGAACGAAACGATGTCTGTGTAAGGGTGCAGTGCATTGGAAAATCGATACATGTTTCTGATAGATGAATCATTTAGGAAGAGAATGAGCGTTCTGGGAAGGTTTGGAGACACACCTAAGTATTTTTAATAATTTTTTATTCTAGGAAGGGTAGGAATTTCAAAATGGCGACTTAGACCCCTTTAGGTTTTTTTAGTATATGGATGTGGATAGTATATTGCACATTGACTGTAAACATGAAAATCTAGGTGCTAACGATAATGATTTAATAAAAACAGACAGTAAATAGGAATATTGAGTTTTTAGCAGACTCGTTATCTTCCATACAAAAAGTCAGTCAAATCACATATTTTTCCTAACATTTCACTTCGAATTTCTACAATATGGCGTTCCAATCTGTGTCATGATTTCGATGAAATAATTTTACTGGATCATATACACAAACAAAATAGATAAAAAATGAACCAAAACTTACAATATTAATTTCCACCAATGTTATCACACAATAATTCAGACTTAAATGTCGTAATAATTGTTTTTAAATCAGGAAGTTTAACAAGAGAATAATAAGTTTTATTGTATAGGAAATGTGTACCCATGACTTACATATTTAAAAGGACACGTCATTCATAAGGTTTGGAGACACACCTAAGTATTTTTAATAATTTTTTATTCGAGGAAAGGTAGGAATTTCAAAATGGCGACTTAGATCCCTTTAGGATTTTTTAGTATATGGATGTGGATAGTATATTGCACATTGACTGTAAACATGAAAATCTAGGTGCTAACGATAATGATTTAATAAAAACAGACAGTAAATAGGATATATTGAGTTTTTTGCAGACTCGTTATCTTCCATACAAAAAGTCAGTCAAATCACATATTTTCCCTAACATTTCACTTCGAATTTGTACAATATGGCGTTCCAATCTGTGTCATGATTTCGATGAAATAATTTTACTAGATCATATACACAAACGAAATAGATAGAAAATGAACTAAAACTTACAATATTAATTTCCACCAATGTTATCCCACAATAATTCAGACTTAAATGTCGTAATATTTGTTTTTAAATCAGGAAGTTTAACAAGAGAATAATAAGTTGTATTGTATAGTAAATGTGTAACCATGACTTACATATTTAAAAGGACACGTCATTCATAATGTAGGGGGAGACAATCAGAATGAAAAAGATATAGCTTGTAAAAAAACCTGCCTGTCTCCATGAATCAATTATAGACTAAGGTCTAAGAACCGTTGGAAAAGAGTCGCGAATTGTTAGTTTTCAACAAAATGAATTAGTCCTCCATAGTTCGCATCTGTGGTTTAAAACACACCTTTTGATTCGATAGCGGCGAATAATTAATATCAGACCAAATTCTTTCTATTTTTTATTTGACCTTCCATGTCGAGGACTACTGGTTATGTTAATATTTTTAATGACGAGCTTGAATAATCATTAGTTAGGGAACGACAATTTAACTTTTAGGGGAGAGGGGGTCTATATGTTGTCCAAGCAAGAAATCTAATTTTTGTTTCGCTTTAGAAAAATGCTGGCATGAGTTAGAAATATAACACTACTCAAAAAGCTAAATAAAGAACAAATATGTTTTGGCCTTTTGACATCGAATGCAAATAATATTTTATTTTTACCGCCAATATACGTACATTGTGTACATTTTGACATACATTCTACTAAAAAGAGCAGTTAAACAGGCGTCGTTCTACTCGCTTCAAAGAATGTCCTCTGTAACGTCTGCACTTACACTTACCGTTCACTCTACATGGATCGGGCACCAGATAAACTTTATTAGGTGGTGTAATGGTTAGCGTGCTCGCCTCGAGTACTGTAGACAATGGGTTTGAACCCCAATCGGCTCAAACCAAGGACTATAAAATTTGTATTTGTTGCTTCTCCGTTAAACATGCAGCAATTAGGGGAAAGCCCAAATACTGATGGACTCGGAATTAGAATAATGTGTCCGAGTGGGAGAAATGTCTATCCGCAGACTGTTGTCTCGGTGGGCTAACACTATCAAAATCTAACTAAGCAAGTTGGTCTAGTACAAAGCCGACCTCATCATTATTTCATAGAAAATTTACTTGTTCTCACCATGATTTATATAGCTGAACAATTGTCGACTCACTCACTCACTCACTCACTCACTCACTCACTCACTCACTCACTCACTCACTCACTCACTCACTCACTCACTCACTCATGATATTAATGTTAGAGAGAACCATGCGCAAACAAGAATGGACACGTGCAAGACATAGAACGAAGACAAATAAAACAAAAGCACAACACATAAAACTAAAATGACGAGTAACACGAACCCCAGCAAAACACGGGGTGAACGCAGGTGCTCATGAATGTAAACACTTCCTGTTTCTTAAAAGACACCCGTTGTTCTTTTACTCTTTGTCAAGTTCGGTAACAGTCTAGTCGGTGATAGAGGTCAGAAATAAATCTACGTCAAAAGGGAATAACTCTAGAAACATGAGTCATCTATCTCAAAATCACACGACCAGAAATTTAAATCTAAATGTAACTGCAAAATTTTAGTCAAATCAGTTATCAGAAACTTAAGATAATGTCCAGTAACCAATAAAAATATCATTTACACACAATTAAGGGACATTACTCTGGAACAATATAAGTCAGATACCTCAAAAACCAACTTGACCTGTAATTTATCCATCTAAATGTAATGACGAAATTTTAGTGAATCAAATATAAGAAATTAAAATTAATATCAAGACTGGAATGTGACTTCTTTATTGGACCTTTCCAATATCTACATTCCTACAGCCTCTACCATCAATTAATACATGAACAACAAGGTGTTTACCAAAGTGGTACAGGCAGTCCAACAAACTTATTTCACGGTACAATGTACTCCTAAAAGATTTCGTCTTGCTATCCCCCGTTATTGTACCATTAGGACGACTTCGTATTCGCCCTTGTAAAATCTATCTAAACACATTGTAGGAAGCAATAATCCGGTGGCCCTTGGGGTGATATAGGGTTCTCGGGTTGATACGGCATGTGATAAAGATTTTGACATGTAATATGTAGTATATATAAAATTATAGTTTTGAATAATTCCCTGGATAGTCAAAACAGAATTTCACAGGGATACTTCAGAGAAACTTGGACTCTGAAGTAAAAATGGAACGAGATTTATATTGAATAAAATATGTGATAATGGTGTTAAAAAAGTGGAATATTACAGTAGATTTGAATAGTGTTGTGTTAGCATAATTTCATTGATCAATTTAACATTCGATTTCCATCGCTTTCAACATTTTTCCACATGCATCGTTGGGACCACACATACAATGTAGCAGCGGAGGAAACTAAAATTACAGTAGAAAACCACCGAACGTCGATGATAACATGGAAAGATAAAAGTCAACGACACCTCAAGGCTAGCTGTGTGCTAACCAATACCCCATTACTGAAGAATAATTGCAATCATAGAAGGTCTTGGTCATAACCACTAGGCAGCCTATCCTTGATTGACAGGATTTGTACACAGGGATTAAAGACATAGTCTCAACCTTAGAGAAAACTAGGTACTCAATCTAGATTCATGTTGCATTCAAACGTAGTAAACGCGTACTCGTAAGTTGAAAGTGGGGCTTGACAAGAGTGGGTGGATGTTGAAGAGCTACTGGATGATAAACGTTAGAAAGAACCATAAATAAGAATGGACAATCCAGAGACATGGGCAACAACGAAGACAAACGAGACAAAACCACAACACAGAAAACTAACGTGATTGTCCCCGAGGGTAGGCAGTTCCTGTTTCTTATAGGACATCCAGCGACGTATTACCCAGCCAAGATCGGTCAAATTCTAGTTGGTGATAGAGGAAAGAAAACAATCAAAGTAAAAGGGGGAAAGGTCTATTGCCATATTTATGCAACAAGAGCTGTTGGTGTTGTACCGTTGTTATCATCTGCACATTGTACATTGTATTATCTTCATTGCTCTTGTTTTATGTTACTTGTATCCATCTACATCTTGTAGGCTGCTACTTTATCTCGGGCTAATGGTGCTTCGAGATAGTTCTTGAGCTACATACCAGTTGTTTTTGCGTTGTTTTAGACAACTTCATTCTAGACGTCAGAAGTTTATAGTTGAAATGAACTATTGCTGGCTTTAAAAATTGTTGAGTTGGTAGCCTCTTTATGCTTTTCCTCATGTTGGAAAAGCCTGACAAATTGTGAAAAAATATGTATGTGATTGTTGTTTAACGCCAACTCAGCAATTGTTCAGCTATATCATGGCGAGAACAAGTTAATTTTAAATGAGATGATGATCTCTATAGGTACAATCCCAATGAAATGGTGTCTGTATTCAACATCGATCGATTGGTTCTGTTCTCATTCGGGTTCACTTGTGTAAGTGCTATGGGTAGGGAATATGTAGGAACATAATATTTTCATGAGATGTTTCACAACTGGATTGATCTGGAACGGAGATGACAAATCACTACTTTTCTGGCTAACTGATTCAGGGAGAAACAGGGACTGCCTCCCTGTGTTTTTAGATAAGCAATCACTGCTGTATTGCCTGTCACATCAACTACCGACCTAAAGTTTAGGGTAGAGCTGAAATGATAGATTGTTAAAATTACTTGTTTTCATCTACATCACGTTGATATGCTGTTTCTGAAGCTGTGACTCCCAGATTTCTGAAACAGTTTATTCCATGAAACATCCAAACTTCTTAGGGAGGCATTTGCTCATAGAGTTTACAATGGGAGGTTAAGGAGAGGGGGTAGATATAGATCCTCCATGAGTATTCTCCCTGATTAATAACCACTCTAGAAAAGGGGAAAATGACTTAGATATATATAGTGAATATTGCTTCCTACAATGTGTTTTTAAGATATATTTTACAAGGACGAATACGAAGTCGTCCTAATGGTACAATAACGGGGGATAGCAAGACGAAATCTTTTAGGAGTACATTGTACCGTGAAATAAGTTTGTTGGACTGTGTGAAGAATTTTATTCTGTTACTTTTATTATTATTTCATTCATTTGACATTTTTGTGCTGTGTCGATGGCATGTTTGTATATCATTTAGTTCAGTTTACGTTTTGATTTGTCTTTATTCTAAAAACTATTTATTGAAACTGAGATCTTCAGTGATCTCGACTGTCATAGTTTTCTTTATTTTTCCATTGTGTATTATGTTTATTTGAGCTCTGTTTTTGAGTTATATATGTATTTTTTTTTTCCAATTTAGTTTATCCGTTCATTTTGTTCATTTGTACATATATGTTATATTTTCTTAGTTTTTTTTGTTTTTTTTTTGTTTCAATAAATTTTATCAAATTTATTTTGTTTGGGTATTGCTAGACTCCAGACGGAGACCCCACACCTTTACAATGGTGGCAGCGGTGGGATGGTCACATGGTTAGCATACAGTGAAAAAAAAAGAAACATTCGTTTCTTGATTAACTTATATAGTTATATATATTTGTCATATAATATTTGTGTTTGATCATAGTTAGACATTATTTGTTTCCTTTGTTTTAAAAATGGCAACTTCTGATATGCCAAGCTGGATGGCTGATTTAATCGAAAAGGGCGAATCAGTTGCTCTATGTTTAGAAACGTGGCGTGAGATGAAGCAGACAGAAAGAGATGAAAGAGCCGCTGAACGTGAGTTGAAGAAAGCAGAGATGGAAAGAGACTGTGATTTGAGAAAAGCAGAGATGGAGAGAGAAGTTAAACTCAAGGAATTAGAACTCAGAAACAAAGAATTATTAACAGGAGTAAAAGAGGTAAATATAACTGATAGACAACCCAAATTACCAAGGTTTGTGGAGGGTCAAGATCCCGATGTGTTTTTAAAATCATTTGAAAAATTAGTTACTCTCCATAAATTTCCTAAATCAGAATGGGCTGTCCGTTTAGTCCCTTTATTGTCAGGAAAAGCTCTCGAAGCTTATTCAAGATTAAATGATGATGAATGTAATAATTATGAGAAAATAAAGACAGGAATTTTAACCAGATACGAATTAACTGCAGAAGCATATAGAGAACAATTTCGGTCATCTAGACAGAGTCATGAAGAGTCGTATAAAGAGTTCGCCGTGAGATTAGAAGGATTTCTCAGACATTGGTGTGAGAGAGAGAGCATAGGACACGATTTTCGTCAATTATATGATATGATTATGCGAGAACAGTTAGTGATGAGCTCTAGTAGTGATTAAAAGATATGGTTACAGGAACACAAACCAAAAAATATTGACGAATTGGTAAGTTTGGCTGAGGCATATCAAATGGCACATAAACATATGTCTAGTTTTAGTAAGAGTCCACAGAGTAGGCAGACGAACGATAATCAGAGAAGGAACCAAGGTAAGGGGAATCAGCCAAGTCAACTACGGCAAGATACAAGAACTTGTTTTAAATGCAATAGACAAGGTCACATTGCACCGTATTGTCCATTGAATTCATCTAATCAACATGGAGACAAAATTCAAGGTAAGGTGGGACTTTGTTTTGACAAAAACATTTTAAAACTATCCAGACAGGAACAAGTGAGTAAGCAGACAATTAATTCGGTTGCCAGGTGTACAGTGTAAACGGGCCACATACTTTTCTAAAGTGTCGGGATTAGACATCGTTTGTGGGGAGGTAAATGGTAAGGTTGTATTGGTGTTAAGAGATACAGGCAGTTCTACAGTTATCGTCCACAGTAATCTAGTAAGTATAGAAAACTATACTGGTAATAGTAGAGACATTTGTTTAGCTGATGGATCGACGAAAACGTGCAAAGAAGCGTGGATAACGGTAACACACCCTATATAACTGGTACTATTTTGGCTCTTGTTTTGGATGTTCCTTTTTCAGATCTTATTATTGGCAATTGTATTAGTGAATATAACCCTCAAGATGTTGGAAGAAAGGAGGAAAGCGATACATTAACAAATACCTTTTCCGGCAGGATAAATGTAGATTTAGATATGGAAGCAGACAATCACTGCAGCGCGGTACACACAAGATCTCAGGTAAGAAAACAAGAACTAGATGATAAGTTAGACAGTCAAATATCAGGAAAAGAAGATGTTCAATTACATAAAAACATGTGTGTTGAGAATACGAACAAGGCATTTCAATTCGGCACAAGAGACGAATTAATAGATGAACAAAACAAAGATAAAAGTCTAGATAGAATCAGAAGTTTAGTGGGACGTGGTACACATGAACAGTCATATTTTGTTGTTGAAACTGATGTTCTGTACAGAGTATTTAAATCACAAAGTGGTGAAACCATAAAACAAATAGTTGTTCCGAAAAGATTTAGAGAGTTAATATTACAAATTGGCCATGACATTCCCTTTTCAGGCCACTTGGGAAATAAAAAGACGAGAAATAGGGTATTACAACATTTTTTCTGGCCAGGGATATTTTCAGATGTTGCTTCTTATTGCAGGTCTTGTCCTAAGTGTCAGAAGGTTACAGCTAAAGGTAGAATTTCAAGAGTTCCACTGGTAAGTCCACCTTTAATTGAAGAACCATTTAAGCGTATTGCTATCGATTTCGTTGGGCCTTTGCCACTGAGTGAAAACAAAAATCGATATATACTGGTATGCATAGATTATGCAACAAGGTATCCTGAAGCAATTCCTTTGAAAACACAAGACGCTGAGACTGTAGCTAATACCCTCTTGAATATTTTCTCGAGAGTGAGAGTGCCTCAAGAAATATTGTCTGACCAGGGCACAAATTTCATGTAAGATTTGATAACAGAGTTATGCAGACTTTTACAAATTAAGAAGCTATCAACCACACCCTATCACCCTATGACAAATGGTCTAGTAGAAAATTTTAATGGGGTTCTGAAGAAGATGTTAAAAGCTTATGCTCAGTCCGAACCATGTAAATGGGACCAATATATTCCATATATTCTATTTGCTTATAGAGAAGTTCCTAATGAAAGCACAGGGTTTG
>MJUT01007523.1:905432-915889 GCA_002080005.1 Gigantidas platifrons
CACAAGAAACCGTATCCAGTACCTTATGCTCTACGTGATCAGATGAAATCAGAGATTGACAAAATGTTAAAAGCAGGCATCATTGAACCGTCATGCAGCCCTTATGCCTCACCTGTTGTACTCGTCAAAAAGAAGGATTCATCAATCAGGTTCTGTATAGATTATCGAGACCTCAATAATATCACAATTTTCGACCCAAGACCAATGCCAAGGATAGACGAAGTCTTAAATAAGGTAAGTAAGGCTCGATACATCAGTAAATTATATTTAACGAAAGGATATTGGCAGGTTCCATTAGACGAGGATGCACGGGGTAAGAGTGCGTTTGTTACACCTTTTGGTCAATACCAGTTTAATGTAATGCCGTTCGGTATGGTCAACTCTGGTGCCACATTTGTCAGGTTAGTACACACAGTACTTTCTGGTTATGAAGAGTTCTCAGATGCCTTCATTGACGATATAGGTATTTTTGGTGACGAATGGAGCTCTCATATGGAAAACTTGAAGGCCATATTTGATAGTCTTAGAAATGCCAAGCTAACGGCAAGACCAAGTAAATGTTCATTTGGGTTTGGAGAATTGGAATTCTTGGGACATATTGCTGGAAGTGGTAAGATCAAACCAGTCGAAGATAAGATGGTAGCCATTCGTGAGTTTCCAATTCTCCAAACGAAGAAACATGTAAGGTCATTTTTATGTATGATTGGGTTCTATAGGAAGTTTATTCCCAATTTTGCGGATATCTCAGCCTGTTTGACAGATTTAACGAAAAAGTATGAACCTCAAAAAGTTAAGTGGACACAACAACACCAAAGAGCATTCGACAATCTGAAGGAGGCACTTTGTAAGGGGCCGGTACTCCGATCTCCTGATTTTGGACGTAAGTTTCTATTACAGACCGATGCGTCAGATGTGGGAATAGGGGCTGTACTAGAACAAGAATTTGAAGACAGTAGACATCCAGTTTTATTCATAAGCAAAAAGTTAATAGGTCCTGAATGTAATTATGCTGTAATTGAGAAGGAATGTTTCGCCATAGTTTGGGCTGTGAAGTACTTGAGAATATATTTAGAGGGCAAAGAGTTTAGAGTCTTTTCTGATCATGCGCCTCTCCAGTGGCTAAATAGAATGAAAACTAGTAATCAAAGGCTTTTACGCTGGAGTTTGACTTTACAGGAGTTCAAGTTCAGTATATCACATGTTTCGGGAACACTAAATTGTGTTGCAGATGCTTTGTCTCGATCTGCTGAGATTGTAGAGACCCCTGAGTGTTAATTACAGAGCTTCTCACATTATATTTGTACATTTCCATAATTTTGTTTCATTTTAGTCTTATTATGATATAGATGTATATGTTTGTCATGGTATTTTCTATCAGAACTGTAAATATCAGATGCAAGACATGTGGAAGTTTTGTTTTGCGAATTGTGAATGGTGTTATCATATCATGGTGTCGTTGTGGGCAGGATCTGCCATGTGATGGGAATCTAATGGTAGTAAGTCGTCTTTCGGCGGAACCTGATAATGATCCTTGCGCACCTTTCAGGTGAGTATTGACAGGTAATATTACATAGGTAGGTGAGTGTTGTGTGAACTTTGTAATATTGCTGTCAACTGTCACAGATAAGTCGAAATGTATGATACGTTATTGTCGTACATTGATGTGTTATTTATATCTATTTCAGATGTGCAAAATTCTTCTGTTTATTTGACTAAAATGGTGATTTAGTCTTTGAAGGATGGGCGTATGTGAAGAATTTTTTAGGTATTGTAAAAAAAAAAAATGTTAACTTTTACAAATGTATGTATACTGCGTTCCATAATTTAAAAATCAATACCAAGAGATTTTCTTATCGTGTGTACAGGTAATGTTATGGTTTAGCTATTGAGTGAATCGTAGTTTGGTGACGTGGGAGGATGGCCATTTTGTATTGATTGGAAAAAGAGAGTGTTTATTTTGTCCAGGAAAATATTAGTATTATGTGGTAACATTTGTTCCCATGTGCTCCTAGTCAAGGAGAATGATATTGAGAACCGGAAGACGGAAGTGACGAACCAGATACGGGGTTTACAATACTAGAGTTTCCCATGGGCAAGACGTGTCTGCTGTGCTTGCAGAGATTCTGAAGTCATTGTGAAACCATGTTAACCTGACAAGTATATTTGGTAGGTTCATGAGTAAGCCCACAAAACACCACATTGGTGTCAGATGTAAAACTGACATTGGAACGCAGATTAAATGAATTTTCTGCCAAATTTACGCAGACTTTGATTTTCGCGGGTCAAATTAAAATTGTCACATTGTTCGTGTCGCGTACACAGGCTTTTTGACCCTACATACACATTTTCCCACATACAAAAGGCATGCGTTTCACACCTTATTATATACAAAAATATTCCCAGTCCTTGTGGAAATTTTTGTTAGTGGCGGAGAAGATAAAATTTTGTCACTGAGATTTCAGTGCAATCACGAGGTCCGTGATTTGTTATATTTTCTATCTGGCTACTTTATATATTTCTGAAACAACGGTGTTGTTCGTAGTATATATTTATTTGAAATTTTTGCTACATACATATAATTGTAATTATAAAGTTTGCGAGACAACGGTGTTGTTCTAAACTTTATGATTGCAAATTTATCAAATATTGTCATTGCTGTTAACTTTAATCAGGTGGCCTAGCAGTTTACAATCATCTGACAGATTATTAATCTACATAAGTTTATATTGAGCTACAGATCATTTGCGTGCTATAACCAATATATATATAGAACACAAGATGGCTGCCGTAAATATCAATCTTGCGTTAAAAGAAGAGTTAATGAAACTCAAAGAGATAGGTGAAGCTAGGGCCAAAATTATCCTCACAGCTAGAGATAAAAAAGGCAAATTATCACTAGAAGATCTAAAGTTGACTGAAAACCTACCAAGTACCATTTGGGACCCTCTGTTTCAATCCGGGAAAATTGTATTTGATATCCCAGAAGCAACTGCTGAGAGAAAGAAAGAAGTGACAACTGAGATGCAACCAAGAGATGCCGAAACATTACAAAAACTTGTTGAACAATATAAAACCAAATTACTGATTGCTGAACAAGACAAAATTCAAACAAAAAGAGAAAATAACCAGCAGTTAGAAGAATTGAAATTTCATTTTAATACCAGGTTGACAACAAAAGAAGATCAATTAGAAAAATGTATGAGGGAAATAGAATCAGAAAAAGAAAAATATTATAGAGAATTACAATTTAGGAGAGAAGATGAACAGAAAGAAATTAAACAAATGCAACAGGAATTAGAAAAGGTATTGGACAAAGAAAGACGCGGTTATAAGGAGACAATCCGTAGTGTTGAAGATCATCTTTCTGCAATTATCACAATTAAAGAAAATGAAATGGGAGGAGAAAGAAAGATCTTCGAAGATGAAGAACGGATACTCTTGGAGAAAATCCAACAACAAAATGAGGATTTACAGACTATCAAAATTACAGCAGAGAAGCAACGCCAAGAGTTTAAGGATGTCGAAGAAGGCCAGCTAAAACAATTTAGTATGATAGAAGATGAGTTAAAACAGATGAAAACATCAAAGATCATCTCTGAGAAACTTGCTCCAGATGATATTTTTCAAGGCAGAACTACAATATATTTGCAGAATCCTTGGTTAGGTTCAAATAAGTCTCCAGTTATAAAAGAAAGTTCCGTAACTACTTCGACTTCATGTTCGACTACACCAAACAAGCCAAATGTAATAAAAAGTGATGAGACAAAACCAACAACAGACAACAGAAATTTTCAAAGATACAATGAGGGACCATCACCCCCAAAGTTAGCAGTTTTCGATGGTAAAAAAGAATGAAAACCATATTTCATGCAATTTTCTCACATCGCCAACAAATACAAGTGGGATAAACAGCAAAAGTTGGATAAACTCATCAAATGTTTTCGAGACAAAGCCCTGAAGTTTGTTAGCACAAGACAGGAAGCAGTACAGAAAGATTTTGACTTGTTAACTGAAAAATTAAACCAAAGATTTGGTAATAAAGAAACTTCCCCATACTATTAGGAGACAAATGCAAGAAATAAAGCAGCTTGCTGATGAATCGATTGAAGAATTTTCAGAAAAAATTCAAGAAATGGCAGCGGACGTATACATTAACACCCCAGAACATGTTATAGAGACTATATCCGTAGACGCATTCCTAAAAGGCTGTTTAGACAAGAAGGCCGCCTTATTCGCAATGGAAAAGAATCCAAGTACAATAGATCAAGCACTACAATACGTCAAAAGCTCCATTCATAATCAGAAGATATTATTGGGATATAAGAAACATGAAGTTAAAAGAGTCCAGTTCAGCGAAGAAACAAATGACGAAATATCACAGCCTATGGTACGCCAGATTTCTCCAAACTCATTTACCACAGATTTACAAAGAAAATATGAAAGTATGGATCTCAGATTACAAAACACAGAAAGCCATATTTTGTCTATCAAGTCGGATATAAGTCGGATTTTAAGATCACTTGACACTCCTAAAATGGACAGGGATAGATCAAGGTCAACATCACCTAAGAGGTCACCTTCAAGAGAGGTTAGATGTTATTCGTGCAACGAGCTGGGCCATTATAGTAGCAACTGTCCAAAGAAAATTTTATCACCAATGAGACGAAATAGGACACCATCACCAATAGGGCAAGCAAGTGGCCAAGATTTAAACAACCAAGGATCGAAGAGATAGGCCGCTCTTTGATCCATTCTTGACATACAGGCCGACCGCCAACAAACAAACAAAACACAGTATATCAGATTACCAAACGAGACAGCAGTACTGTCCTTTCTGATCCGATTGGCAGTAATAAAGTTATCAGATGTTTAGAGATGACTTACCCAGCAGACAGTGAAAATACAGAAGACATAGTTGCTAAAAAAAAGTTAGTCAATCAGGGTGTGAAATGAGACAGCAGTGCTGTCCTTCCTGATAGGAATGATTAAAAAGACAACAGTTTCGAACTCCGAGAAGTTTCAATGTATAGCAGTCCGAAAAATGTAACAACAAATAATTTAATGTTGAAAGTTAAAATCAATGGTACTGAAGTTGACGCTATCATAGATACTGCTGCACAGGTGACTCTGCTAAATGAAAGTTTTGCTAAGAAACTGGATCCACCAGTAAATTTGACAAATCCAGTCATTCTTAAAGGAGCGGGCGAAAATAACAGCATTCCCGCCAGTTATGCAGAACATACTCAAATAAAGGTGGGAAAAACAGAAACGAGGTGGAGAGTAATAGTTGCAAAGATAAATGACCAAGTAATACTCGGACTTGACTTGCTAAAACACCTGAAAGCTAATATAAACGATTTTACTATCACAGTCAAAGGGGAAGTATTACCAATTGTAAAAATCCAGTCGAACACCACAGAAAATATAACAGTATACAGAATAAAGTTAGATGAACCAGTAACTGTACCATCACACACGACTGTCAGGATACCAGTCAAGTTCCCTGCAACATTTGACAGGGAATTTGCAGTACAACCAATAAAGAACTTAAAAGGACTGTTAATGCCAAACATCATTGTTAAAGCTAACTCTCAAATACCAATTATACTGAATAATGTAACAGACAAGGATGTTTTCCTGAAAAAGAACCACGCAATAGGAACGGCTATGCAAGTAGCTGAAGTATTAACAGATAGGGACACTTTTGAAAATGCAACAGTCAGGAGAATACAACAAGAGGTTGATAGTGAACATCTACAACAACAATGGGAGAAGATCTACTCCACATATCCTGCACATTTGAAAACATTATTAGATTCATCAACTAAGAAATTAGAGTTACCAGAAAAATTGAAAGTTGCACTGACATTATTAGAATTTCAAGATACCTTCGCAAAACATGATTTGGATATCGGCCATTTTGATAAATTCAAACACAGAATAGACACCGGTGATTCAGTTCCTATAAAAGAAAGAATGAGGAGAACACCCCTTGGGTTTGAAAAAGAGGAAGAAAAGCATATACAAAATCTCCTTGAGAAGGGTGTGATCCAACCATCTACATCAGAATGGGCTGCGCTCCGGTCTTAGTACGGAAAAAAGACGGAAAAATTAGGTACTGTATAGACTACAGTAAACTAAATGCGGTCACCAGAAAAGATGCTTTCTCTCTACATAGGATTGAATGCTGCATTGATACACTTCGAGGTAACAAGCTCATGTCATGCTTAGATATGGCCTCCGGATACTATCAGTCCGAAATCCATGAAGATGATAGACACAAAACAGCATTTACCACGAAATATGGTCTTTTTGAGCATGTACGACTCAGTTTTGGTCTTTGCAACAGTCCGGCATTTTTCCAGCGAATGATTCAACTGATATTGTCCGGTTTAACATGGAAGATCTGCTTGGCATACCTGGACGACGTCATAGTTTTGGGAGAAGACTTTGAAGATCATCTGAATAACCTGGTCGCAGTACTTGAAAGATTCCGGCAATATAATCTAAAGTTAAAACCTTAAAAGTGCAGACTGTTCCAGAATGAAGTACTTTTTCTTGGTAAACTGGTTAATGAAAAAGGTGTATCTGTAAACCCAGATAGCAAGAATGTAATACTAAAGTGGCCAATACCTACAAAAAGACGTGATGTGGAATCTCTCCTTGGTTTCGCCAACTATCACAGGGATCATATTCAAGCTTACGCCAAACTGGCAGAACCACTATATGCTCTCACCTAAAAGAAGACACCGTTTTGCTGGAAAGAAGAACAACAAACTGTTTTTCAAGCAATACAAGAAGCTTTAGTAAATTCAGCAACATTAGCATATCCACACCCTGATGCACAATTCGTACTAGACACTAATGCCTCGGACACTACTATAGGAGCTGAATTATCACAGATTATTGAGGGAAAAGAATTTGTAATCAGCTATGCCAGCAGAGTACTGACTCCGGCTCAAAGAAGGTATTGTGCCACTAGAAAATAGTTGATTGCAATCATTGTATTTACGAGACAGTTCAGAAGTTATTTACTAGGCAGATAATTCACCGTAAGGACAGACCATAGTAGCTTAACTTGGCTGCTCAGATTTAAAATGATAGAAGGTCAACTTGCAAGATGGTTGGAAGAATTGTCGCAGTATGACTTAATCATCCAACATCGAGCGGGGAAACAAACATAGCAATGCTGATGGTTCATCAAGACGACCAGACACCCTGGCACCTTGTAATTGCTACCTTGTTGGAGCAGACATAACATCATTGTCTTGCGGAGGGTGTAATTATTGTGCGAGAACTCAAAGAACATGGGGAACATTTGAAGAAGATGTCGACAATGTCATTCCATTGGCGGTAAGAAGTATTCAACAACAGTGAGATAAGTTAGAAGAAAACATCAACTTCAGTAATTGGGTAGGAGAAAAGTCAACAACAGATATAGCTGCTGAACAAGACAAAGAGAGCGACCTTTCAAGGCTAAATTTTTGGTTGAAAAACAACATAGTACCCGAAGAACACGAAATTTACCTTTGTGGTCAAGCTATCAAATATTAGTGGAATTGTAAAACACAATTGGTCCTTAAAGAGAATGTAATCTGTTACAAATGGCTGGACCCAGTAGAACCACGTTTACTAATAATAGTTCCAAAGTCTTTACGTCAAGTGGTTTTGAGTAATTGCCATGATTCCAAGTCATCAGGACATTTCGGTCAGTCCAAAACACTCTATAAAGTGAAACAAAGATTTATTTGGTACGGAATGACAGAAGAAACCAGAAATTACGTAAAAACATGCCGTACTTGTAATATCAACAAGAAAGCCAATGTGGCAGCAAAAGGGGCATTGGGCCAATATCATGCTGGCTCTCCTATGGAAAAAATACATATGGACATTTTAGGACCACTACATGAAAGTCGTCTAGGCAATAAATACATATTAGTTCTCATCGACCAGTTCACAAAATGGATTGAAGTATTTCCCTTGCCAGATCAGACTACGGCTACCATAGCTAAAACTGTTGTAGAAGGTTTCACCTCCAGGTTGGGCTGCCCAATACAAATACATACAGATCAAGGGAAAAACTTTGATGGAAAACTTTTTCATTCTCTGTGCAATTTACTGGAAATAGTTAAAAGCCGTACAACTCCCTACAGACCCTCCTCCAACGGACAGGTGGAAAGATACAATAGCCTTATATTACAAATGATTAGATGCCATTTAAAAGGAAATCAAAGAGATTGGGATTTGAATCTACAGCAATTGTCTGGAGCCATCCGTTCCACTGAAAACAGACAGACCGGCTATACGCTAAATATGATGATGCTAGGGAGGGAGGTAATCCAACCTGTAGATCTACTAACTGGCACTTGTAAACTGAACTTTAAAGTTACAGAACCATCTCCATATATAACAGACCTAAAAAATACATTAGAGGAAGTACATACTTTGGTTAGAGATAAATTACAAGGAGCACAATTTCGATAGAAAAAAGCATATGACATCAAGTTATACCAAAAGACTTACAATATAGGGGACATAGTATACCACATTGATTCAGCTACAAGGATTGGACAAAGCAAAAAACTGAGGTCACCCTGGAAAGGACCATATTTGATAATCAAAGTGTTATCACCGGTACTCATCAGGCAAAGAAAGAAAGAGATGGTTTCTCATCATGATAAACTTAAACCATGCGAAGACAGAAACATCCCGTTCTGGATAAAGCGATTAAGAAACAAACTTCTTCATGGGGAAATTCAAACAAATGCTGACACTTCTTTAGAGGAAGAAGAAACTGACATGGGAGACGATTTGGCATCACTCTTTTCCGAGGTACATTCAACTGCTGACAAATTCATTGCAGAACGAGACAGCGGTGCTGTTCTTCTCGATGAACCGTGAAGTCAAATTGTACCTGATCCAGCTGCAGACCGAGACAACGGTGTTGCCCTTTGGAGCCAGGATCCTACAATGCGTGCGAGACAATTACCTGTAATTACAAACATGTCCGACATTGAAAACATTGACGAGGACTTAGATGATACTCTTCCCTATTCTGTTGAAGAGGACAAAATACCAAGAATCAGCAATTTGGCTTCTTTACAGGATTTTGGTGATTGGGACGAAACTTTTTATATGATTTGAATGAAGACTCTGTTGCAGGTACAGACAGGGGGCAGAGGAGAAGAGGCCGCCCAAAACATTTGGACGACTATGTGATGGACGATGACTAAGTCATGTTTTAATTATATATTTGTAGATATGTTAATTTGTGTTTTTGTTGATTGATAATAATACATATTTTTATTGTAATATTTAGTAGAACTTCTCATCTGAACATGGAACAGCAACAGGAAGAACTGGATTATGAGGATGACGTGTACGAACCCAGTGAACAAAGATTGGTGAGACACCGGGGCGCAGCATCAGATAACAGCAGGAGGACAGAATGTGACATCTGTTATAAGAAATTTACAAACCCAAGGAACCATGCACTACAGGCACATCTCCCCTGGTATGTGGCACCAAACTCTGCCTGTTGGATTTGCGGCATCCAAGAGCTCAAATTCCTAGACACACATTAGAAACAGACATCCTACCAATCAAAGCGAGGCCAAATTCGACAATAGGCAACAGATGTTTGTTGAACTGTTGAATGGGTTGTTCAGAGAATTGGCCAGAATCTTGGAGGTATCTCTTCCTGCTGGTCTCGAGGACAAAATCAACAGACACATGAGGGTTCGCACTCAAACACCACCAAAAGAATATTTAGCATATGAAAAACAATTGGTAGATCTATTTATTCAACTCAACCATTTGGAACCACTTCAAAATTATCTGATAGCTACACCTCCTCACATGAATTTACATCATCTTATTCATTGGAAAATTCTAAAAAATCTGATCTCAGAGTTATCATCAGAAAACCAACTTTGGCTAATGACTTTTGAAGAAAGGAAAACCTGTGAAGGACTACTAGTGCAACCTCATGATGAACAGTCTGAACCAATACCAGTGGCAGATGCACATTGTCATCTAGATCAGCTTTGTAAACGTGGCAGCAGTGCTGGCCTTTACAAGCTGGATAATATAGATACAATGCAAGAATACCATACCAGCCTTAACTACATTGTAGCCAACTATGTTTATCCTGGCGATTGGCCTTCACCTAGCAAAAGATCAGAACTCCGTGAAGATCCACATATCTATTTCACCTTTGGAATCCATCCCAGGTTGGTACTTGCAGAATCTTCAAATTCATTAGTTCATATGTTTAAAAAATTAAAAGATATGGTGAAATCTACAAGAACTGTTGGAGTAGGGGAATGTGGACTGGACACAACAGATGGACCAACGGATTCTGAACTTCAAAAACAGATTGTTTATTTTAGGAAACAAATTCAACTGGCCGTAGATAACAATCTAACTATTGTTGTTCATTCTAGAGGAAAACCTGA